>MNCI01028444.1:237270-280876 GCA_015680685.1 Gnetum montanum | reverse complement strand
GAGGATGGTATGCATGTGGTGTGTCTCCTGTAGGAGAAGGAGTCCTAAAATACTCTCGAACAACCCATAGAGTCACTTGGAGAAACCAACTATTGCACGTAATAGCCATATGGGTCTGGTTACCGGTAAGGGTATTGTTGTCTAGGCGGTGGCATCCCCCATGACTGTGGGTGTTGCCACTACTGGTGTTGCCCAATAGGTTGTGGCAGAGTTCCACTTGGATAATATGTTAATGATTGGTGGAACTGCCTTGGGTTACCTTGGGGATAAGGTAACCTTCGGGGTGCTTGCCGTTTGTTAAGTTTTGGGTTGAGTGCATACACCTCGGTCTCCTCCAGATGTGAGATTATTGGGCAACATCCCTTGGGATGGTCATATTGGTAGATCTCACATCCACCATCATTGTCCATGTCAGAATCCATAACCTCATTGGCGATAGTCATTTTTCCCTTACCCTTGTTACGTGTATGGTCTGAATCTCTCCTCTTTTTCTTATCATGGTCACTACTTCGCTCCTTCTTAAACTCCTCTACGATTTTCAGGATAGTTTTAATTTTACTATATAAGGAGCTCTATATTTGATCTAACTTAGCCAACACTTCCGTTGTTAATTTCTAAAGTGGCAAGGATTTTCTATTCACCAACTCTTTGAGTGGTGACTCATCCTCTTCCTCATAGAATCTCACTCCCCTCTTTCGGAGGGAAGGATCGCGGTTGTATTCCTTTGCGCTTTCTCTTTTCTATAGCTCTCCTTCTTCTTTAGCTATTTGCTCCAACAATTTATGAACTTCATGGGACCTAAGTTTAGATAATCTCCCTTGGGCATATGTCCGAAGGGTTCTCTTGGTTTCATGTCTTAGCCCATCTACGAGGTGGCGGAGTTGATCCCGTTGTGCGTAACCATGGCTTGGACAATGATGTAGCAATGCGTAATATCGACCCCTGGTAGTATCCAAGGGTTCATGATTACCCTGCTTCCATCCTTAGATCTGCTTATGCAAGTTGGACACTATGGAGTACATTTGGTATTTATCGTTAAACAATTCTAGCATTGTACTCCACCTCTTAATGGTTTTCGGCTCTAAAGACTGGTACCAACTTTCCACTTCTTTTATGAATATCCTAGGGAACAACTTTAACTTCTGCCACTCATTTTCAATATTCTACAAGGCACAGGCATCGTGGAATGCCTGTAAGTGGTTCTGTGGATTAGCGTTGTATTTCGAATCGTGGGATATTATTCATGTCTAGTCTCTTGATCTAACTGTCTTTTTGGTGTCTTGTAGCCATTCTAACAGCCTCCATAATATCTAACATACTTCGGGTGGCAAGTAGGGGTTCATCATGATCATCTCTCTCATGATGTCTATGATGTCTATGTGGTTCCCTACTTTCCCTTCTTTCATGCATTGACTCTCTAGAATGCTCTCGTCCTCGCTCTTAACTCTCTCGTCGAGGTCTCTCATTTTGCTTATCCTTACCTGTACCATCCAAAATTTTCGGTGAGAGGCTAGAATGAATGGACACCGAGAGATCTACGGATGAAATAGTAAGACCCTGCCTTCGCCTGAGGGCAAGCTGAAAATTAGTGAAGGTAGAGTGCCTTGAATGGTCTACACATGGATCAAAAGAGGACTTCCCCGAATGTATGCAATTACGATGTGTTGGGTTATACGTAGATAAATGCAAAACTAAACGTAAACGAATGAAAATGAATGTAAACTATTTAAATGATAAATAATGAAAACAGAAAAAGTGTGAACAGGAACAATAGGGTGAACTATAAGAATATGGGCAATAATGCAAATTGTTTGTATTAATAAACAATTAGTATGTGCACCGGTCAAAACGTAGTTGCGGTTTGGTCACAAGGTGGATGTTTAGCCCCGATGGATGAGAGCAAGTGCTAGGAAGATGTAGGTTTTGGATTGCAGGTGTACAACGTCCAGTCTGTATGAAGCCCAGTGGATGAGATTGATGCCCAGATCTCCTAAGTATCCTAGATTCAAATTTTTTGAACCTTGATCTAGTGGAAAATAGGAGATTTATAGGGTTTTGAGCGTGAGATTTGAATCTAGGAGAAGATCAGTGGCTACGAGGTGAGAAAAATTCAGATCAGGTAACAGGTGTGTGCGTTGATCAGATGCACAGAAATTGTTACAATGTATAGTGCAGCATCCAAGATCTCTTACATTAACGTGCGTAATGCTTAGCGTAAGAACTTGAAACACTGAAAAAAATGTCAAAAATGCAACAAATGTTAATGTACAAGCATGGATCAGGGTGTCTGGCCTCCGGATCTATAGTTCTATGCTGTTTTTATGCTGCCAAAGCCTCCAGCATGCATGGATTTGACTCTGATGTGTGCGCAGCCTATTCTAGTGTCAGTGTCTAGTGTCCAGTGTCCAGCATCTAGCATCTAGCGTATGAAAGTGTTTACCCTGGGTTTACGTTGCTGGAAGCATGCCAGCGTGACTAACAGCGTTTGACCTGAAAATAGTGTGTTTTGAACCCATTTTTGACTTGTGAGACCCATTTTCAGAGTGGATCTGCATGCCATGGGTCATGAGGTTTTTTTGTGCCAAATTTGGGCTGATTTGGATGTCGTTTTGGCCCTATTTTGGTTGATTTTGCTGTGCTTACATTGTGCAGCGTTTGAAAAAGTAACCCCAACGTCACCAAGTCAAAATGGTACATTTGAGGCCCAAATTTGGAGTTTTTGAAGCTTGTGAACAAGTACGAGTGCTACCGGTCCCTGTGGGTTGCTCTGGTGTTGAAGATGCTGCCTAAAATTACTTTTTTTGCCCTATTTTTGCTTGGTTTCACTGTGCTTATGCTGTGCAGCGTCTGAAAAAGTAACCCCAGCATCACCAAGTTAAAATGGCACATTTGAGGCCCAAATTTGGATTTTTTGGAGGTTGGGAGTTGCTAGGGGCCTTAGTGAAGGTCATGGGGGGTCCTTGTGCCTAATTTTAGTCTATTTTGACTCAGTTTCGGGGCTCAAAAGTTGGTGATGCTGATCCTTACGCTGTGCAGCGTAAGAAAATGTAGCTCCAGCATGAGCAACTAAAAATACCTCATTTAAGGCCCAAATTTTGATTTTCTGGAGGCTGGGAGTTGCTGGGGGCCTTGGTGGAGGTCATGGGGGGTCCTTGTGCTCAATTCCAGTCTATTTTGACTTAGTTCTGGGGCTCCAAAAGTTGGTGATGCTGATCCTTACGCTGTACAACATAAGAAAATGTAGCTCCAACGTGAGCAACTAAAAATACCTCATTTAAGGCCCAAATTTTGATTTTTTGGGGGTTGGGAGTTGCTAGGGGCCTTGGTGGAGGTCATGGGCAGCCCTTGTGCCCAATTTTAGTCTATTTTGACTCAGTTTTGAGGCTCCAAAAGTTGGTGACGCTGATCCTTACATTGTGCAATGTAAGCCAACGTGACCAAAATGTACTTAGCCTGAACTAGGCATCTTGAGCTCGAAACTTATGATTTTGGATGCCAGAAGCTGGTGCAGTCACCTGTGGACCCTAGGGGGACCTTGTCTATTGAATTGTGAACCATTGGGGGTTGTTTCAGAGGCCTCCAAGTTTGGTCATGCTGTACTCATGCTTGGGCAGCTGCATGACTTAACTTGAATCTTGTCTGAAAGTGCTAGGACAAAATTTTGTGGTGTTTTCATTACCCTTATCTTAATGATTGTGCTCTTTGTGATTGTGTCCTGATGTGGAAGGAGAGGGTGAATGATGTGATGAAGGTGAAGAAGAAGGGGAACCATCGCCATGATGATGTTTCTTACCTTCTCTTCGGTGGCTATGGCCCTGATTGTGATGACGATCAGACTTCCCACCTTTTTCATGTGTTTGTGTTCCCTCATCAAACACTTGGTGTTCATGGGAATCAGAAATAGGGTTGTGAGTCATAGAGTGTAGGTTTTGATACCCTACCTCCTCACCATCATGAGGAGGGGGAACATCATTTTGTGGAAAACCTATTGAAATAGGTTCACCACCCTTGATTTCGCTTATGACGGGTGAACCGTTATGGGGCTCCTTGCCATTCAACGATGTGTGGTGGCTCTTTTGCCTTGAGTCCCTTAAACATTGTGCTACTGTGGGATGGTAATCCCTTGTGTCATAATCTTCTGCAATGTATTCAGCGTATAGCTGCATCATGCCTATCTGTGCAAGAGCATAAAGGAGCATGTTAGGGACTGCTTGATCTGGGGGTAACACTATGTTACCTTGCAAGTCTCGCCAATGCAGTTGTTCATCCTGATGGAGGATAAAGGTAAAATTGAGTACATACTCATCATGATGAGTATACACTACCTGATACTGTTGAGGAACTGGTGGTTCTTGGTTACGTGTGTTAGACCGCCGAATGTCTCTTGTGTGATCCCTAGGTGGTGAAGTGCTTTTATGAGAAGAAGAAGACATTGTTATCTTGTCGGTGTGCTATTGATCGTTGTTTAAAATTTCTTTTGATTAACCCTAAGGGTTTGTTTAAGCTTCCCAATGATGTGGATGATTTCCTATGTTCTACTTAGCGCACAAACAACATAGTCCCTAGCAACAGTGCCAATGATGAGTGGCGAGGTACCCCTACACTCAACCATACGAATATGAGCATTACACGCATGATTCGGTCGAACTCCATAGATGGACTAGTTGTGGCATCTAGACAGTTAGCCTTAGGTCGTAGTTCGCTATCTTCCCACCTGGACTAGTATTATCTTTGTCATGTATGGTTTAGTCGAAAGTGAGGTGTATGATGTGGTTTCTAATCTAATGCTACTCCTTAAGGCAATGGAAAGTAATATTAACTAATCTAGAAGAGAGAGGGTAAGATAATCTAATCTAGCCTAAGTGCGATGAGCATCCATTCCCTGATTATCCATACACATCTTGGACTTCATGCATGACTACCACTGGGATTACCAAGCGTAGATCCTAGGTATGCTACTAGGTTACCAAGTAGTCACACTTAAATGCTAGTAATCAAGTCATACTCATTCCACGTTTTAACATGAGATAAGGGTGAGAGGATATTAACTAGGAAAGAAGTAAATAATAATTAAATAAATAATTAATCTAAGTGAATACTGCAATGATGAAGTAATCTCAATCTTTATTTCTGGTCATGTGCATGTCCAAGTATGTCACACTCGAATAAGGATGCTGTACAATTACAATCACCACACTTCAGGCATACATTGGAAAATAATTCTATCTCTGGAGGGATAAAACTGCTAGAGTTTCGCTAAGGGACTAAGAACTAGATGCTAGAACAAGGAAAGATGCCTCTTGTTTATAGAAAATGGTAAAATTAGTTACTGGAGTGGTGAGGTACCCCTAGACTCAACCATACGAATACGAGTGTTACATGTACGATCTGGTCGAACTCCATAGACTAAGTGCCTACACGCCTTATGGAACACTTAAGGTTAATCGTTTGTTGTCTTCCTAGACTTACTTGTATTTTTCATGGTTGTATGGTTAAGTAAGTTTGAGGTATATGATTTTTATATATTTTATGTTTTATCGCCTATGCTAATGAGGGAAAGGGTGAAGAGACTAAGTAACTAACTTTAACTAACTAGGTTTTAATGCCTAGCATCAGTATCCATTCCCACTTGCTATTCACACCCTAAACTAATGCAACCTTCTAGGATTACCAAACGCTATTCGTTGCTGGGATTACCAAGCGTAATGCACGTGCTCAAAGCGGTCGTACTGAATGCACTTAACTAGGAGTTAAGGGTTGAGAGAGATTTAATTAACTAATAAAGCATTTAAACATTATAATAATTAAAGTCCTAATTATCTTAGTCTATGCATTGAAAGGTTTATCCAAAAGTTTGTCTTTATCTCCGTACCCAAGCTTGTGCTTAGGTACAATATTTGTTCAAATAAAGATCCGTTCACTTTGGGACTCTTACTGCGGGCACATGGAAATTACTCTAACTCTGGAATGGAAAAATTACAAGAGTTTGGCTAAGGTCTAAATCTAGATGGAGAAAGAAGGGAGAGCCGCCTCTTATTTATAGATTTGGCGGCATGCTGCGATATCGTGTATGATACATCGTGTACACGATATCGTGGCGGATGCGATATCGTGACCCATGTGATATCACGGATGTGATATCATAGCAGTGATATCATAGCCAAGAAATTCATGGTTCATCATCCATTCTATGGCACAGGGCCAAAGGTTGCTTAGAACTAGCTGGACACCTTTAGAATCAAGCAACTTAATAAAATGTTAACAGAGAATAAAAGGGTGGTGAAAGAAAAAGAGAAGGCTTACTGGGATGCCTTTATAACACAGGTGCAAACTTACACATGTGCCAAGGCACTCAGGGCCTTATTAGAGGAGAAACTCCAGGCTATACTTCAACGCCATCAAATCCCAAGACCTGGAGCACAAGAAAAGGGAAAGACACCTATGGAGGAGCCACCGCTACCAAGAACTACATGAGTTCCACTAATTTTGTAATCATAGGATTTTCTTTTGTGTTGTGTCTCAATTTTTATCTGACTCCACACTGTGGCATGAATCCATTCTAGTTAGTCAATAATCTCATACCTATCCACTATGTAATCAATGGAGCTTGTTCTCTCTGTAACTCAAGGACAAGTTTTCATTTAGTCGTGGGGGTATGATGACTTATGAATTTGCTGGCTATGATATCACTTCTGTAACATCATAGTGGCTGCGATATCGCATATGTGATATCATAGCCACAATATCACATCAGTCGCAATATCGCGTACGCGATATCATGGCGGATGCGATATCGCGACCCATGCGATATTGCATCCCATAAATAGTGGATAGGTATGGGATTATTGACTGACTAGGAATTTATTCATGTCGTAGTGGAGAATTAAACAAAATTTGGACATAGACACAAAAGATAAAACTTGTGGAAGTCATGGGATTCCCGGTAGTGGTGGCTCCTCCATGGATGCCTTTCCTTTTTCCTGTGCATCAGGCTTCTGAGATTGATACCATTGAAGAAGCACCTCACACTTATTCTCTTCTATCTGAGGATTATGAGCCATCCATGCTGATGTTCTAATGTTTGATGGAGTCATCATTTCCCATGGGCACGACAACTATGGAAATACTTGATTGGCCTTGACATCCATGCTGCAAATAGTCGTCATTCCTCTTCATAGGCTCGGGCCTTGACCTCTCCTCCTTTTGCTTGGATAGATTATGCAGTAACAGGAGTTCCATGATGGATGCTAAATGATTGTGCCTTCTACTTTGCATGTTTTGCATGAGGTCCTTGGCCTCTACCTGCCCTAGGTCGTTCAGATGCACCTTGAGAAGGTCCTTCTTGTTGTCTTCTTTTAGGGGCCATCTATAATCATACAAAGATCAATTATTAGTAAATTTATTGAAAAAAGTTCAATGATTTCATACATTACTCATTTCCTTTAATAAATGTTGAATTCTTTACTTAGTATGATTTTAGAGTTAGAGAAAGTTTTCAAGGAAGTTGCCCTAAAAGTTTAATGTCGGACCTAGTTTTGAGGAACTTTTGATAAAATGATGACAAAGAAAAGAATAGATTTGGCAATGAAGTACTTGGAGGGTATAAGATGATGTGGTGGTGTGCAACAAGTACAAATTAAAAAAGTTACGCAAGTGGACCCCAAAGTAGGTTCTAACCTATAATGCCCTTACGTAACCACACCTTAAAATGTCTGTAGGCACTAGAAGGGTTAAATGTAATCTATACTGATGCAACAAAACACACACATGTAGATACCACTGTGATGAGGTATGAATTCAATGCTACACAAGACACAAGTCACAAATACATGAACAATGAGATGGGATGAATCAGAGAAGGGATTGCAGAGATTGGGACATGAGGTAACTGACTCAGGGAACAATGAATCTTGAGTGTAGGGCATGATTAATGTGTCATTAGCCTATCGCTCCAAAATTAAGACCAAGTCTATTTCTCTGATCAATGACATTGCATTGTTTCATTCGATGATGGACAACCATAAGAGTGCCATGACAACAAGGTGTATGATCACTTGGCGTTTTTTGCAAGGGAGGAGTGACTTGGAATTTCTTTACGACATACTTTTTTGTTTGGCCACTTTGGCACACTCTTTTTTTTTTTGAAGTAATCCTAATCTAGAGAAGCCACCTACCTTTAGGCATGGGTGCATCTCTTTTTAATGGGACCCCCTAGAATAGCGTTAGGTTCTTTATTGGGTGTCTTTAATACTCTTACTCCCATTTTTCATTAGATCTACAAGGATCTTAGTACAACCAGCCTCATGATAGCACCCATAGATGTCACCAAAAAGAATCCACAAGTTCCCTTGATGTCACACCTTGGCCATTCCCTCTTAGTCCATCATTTTTCACTTTAGGCATAATGAGCACAAAAATACTTTAAGTTTTAATGATGTCAAGAATATCATCGTACCCAGAGTAGAACCTCTTATTAATAGAATGGTTGGGTGGATGTGATGGGCTCATTGTTCAAATAATTAGTCACCTGAGACTTGATAGCATAGAATAACACCTCAACCAATGAGTCAAATGAGTGTTTTATTCATAGAGGAGATTACTCATAAAAAGATAAAAAGAAAAATAAATAAAACAATAAAATAAGAGGTGAAAAATTGGAAAAAAAAAAGTTGAAAAATTAAAGAAATAGAAAAATATTTATTAATTCTATGTTGTCAGAATGGAGGATACCCCCTATAGCAAAATGGTTGAGCATGGCTAGAATTAATAAATGGAAGGTTAGGATCCTTTCATGTTGGAAATATTGGAACCTGATCATACTTGCCCCATTGGGGTTCACACACTTGATTAGAGTTGACATAGTTGGGAAAGTTATAAGATGTGGTTAATTTATAAGGAGTTGACCCACTATGGTACTTGTGATCGTAAGATGGTATGCAAGGATCAACATGTCTCCCCATGTGGCAATATTCATTGGGCCCCATGGTTGTTGGAGTATTCAGTGGTGGCCTTGATAAGGTAACATGAGGTGTTAGGTTTGAAGAGGAAGATGCACCACAATGTTGGATTTGTGCTGAGTTGGCAGATGTAGTGGTTTCTAAATTGTGGTGTCCCTTTTGACGGTCATGTCTAAAGAAGGGACGTCTTCAATGTTGTGAAAGACCTCCACTACTATTGACAGTAACAACACAAGTAACATTTGCGGGTTGGTGCTGTGGTGCAAAATCTTTTGGCATAGTTGGCGGTGATGTAGAAGGGGGTGAAGTATGAGAATATTGAGGTTGAGGAGAAGTGTAAGGCATATGAGGTGGTGATCTTGTTGGAGAGGACATGGGTGGATAGTACTTGGGAGAATGATAATGATGAGGTGAGGTAGAGGATGCTAATCTTGTTGGAGAAATAGGGTGTTGAACATAATAAGCATTTGGCGCTGGGACATACAAAGGGTATGGGCTAGTTGGCGGTGGCCTCCCCCACGACTGAGGTTTTTTCCACTGTGGTTGGACACAGTATATTTGTACAAATTCTGGATGCAACGTTCCTTTCCAATGCTCATGTAAATGTGACAAGATTGGACATTGACCTTTGGGGTGATCGTACAAGAAAATATTACATTGATACGTATGATTAGCAGTTGAGTTCTTATCCTTATTCTCTTCAACCCTTCTTTCTGATTGTCGTGTGGTGTCCTGTCCTATTTCTTGATTTGGCATAGTTCATTCTCTAATAATGTTGACATATTCTCCACATCTTCCATGTACCCAGTTTGTCATCTTATTGATCTTTGCCTCAATTTCATCTAGTGATTGTAGGATTGGAAAAGATGATTCCACCTCCTTGAAGTGAGTGGATTTCTCCTCTTCATGATCACGGACCCTTGTTAAGTTGAGATTTTGGTCCTGTTGAGAACTTTCAACATTCTCCCATTTGGCTATTTCTCCTTCTTCTTTTGCTACCTGCTTAATAAGCTCTTGGAGTTGATGGGTTCATAGCTCATATAGTTGACCTCGGGCGTACATCCCTAGGGTCTCCCTTGTTTCATTACAGAGTCCATCTATGATATGGTACATTAGCCTCTCCTCAGAGAACCCATGGCCTAGGCAGTTTTTTAATAGTGCATAATATCTTTCTAAGGCCATGTCCAAGGGTTCATGTTATGCTTGTTTCCATTCTTGGATTTGTCTCCTGAAGGTTGACACTCTCGCATAGGTTTGATATCTTTCATTGAAAAGTTCTACCATTGTCAGCCAACGTCGAATTGATTTTGGTTTTAACGACCTATACCATACTTTTGCTTGGCCAATGAGTGTCAGAGGAAAGAGCTTAAGTTTTTTCCACCCATTATCAATATTGTTCCATGTATAGGCATTATAGAAGGCTTGTAAATGTTGTTGCAAATCTAAATCATAGCCTCTTGAAAACTTGGAAAAGTTGTTTAAATCAAGCACAGGTAGACAACTTTCCTTACGATGCTTGCGAGCTATTTGAATAGCCTCTTGTATTTCTGTTAAGCTAGTAGTATCCAATAGGAGTTTATTGTCACTAGGTATGTTATGCAGTTATGAGTTCGGATGATGTTGTTTGTGTTGATGCTCATAAGAGACCCCTACATCAAATTGGGTACTCCAAACTTCATCTTCATTATCATATAATTTGTTGGTTCTCCAATGAGTTACCCTACTAGTTGTTACGTTGTCATAGTCTTGTGAGAGAGACATTATTGTGAATTGTGTGCGACTTAATTTAATTTCTTTTCTAAAGGATATATTGTTAATACTTGTTACAGTGATCTTGTATGATATAACTAATCTAGATAACTAGCACCGTCCCTGGCAACGGTGCCAATGATGAGTGGCGAGGTACCCCCACACTCAACCATATGAATACGAGCATTCACGCATGATCTAGTCGAACTCCGTGGATAGGCTAGTTGTGGTATCTAGATAGTTACACGTTGATTGCAGTTTGCTGTCTTCCCACCTGGACTAGTATTTGCTTTGTCACATATGGTTTAGACCAGAGTGAGGCGTATGATATGATCCTAAACTAGTGCTACTCCTAGAGACAATGGAAAATAATCTTGATTAAACTAATAAGCAATAGGAAATGAAGTCTAAGCTAGCCTAAGTGCGATGAGCATCCGTTCCTTAATCATCTATACACATCTTGGACCTTGTGCACGACTACTACTGGGATTACCAAGCGTAGATCCTAGGTACGCTACTAGGTTACTAAGTAGTCACACTTAAATGCTCGTGATTAAGTCGTACTCATTCCGTAGTTAATAACAAGAATAGTAAATGATGGTAAAGAAATATTAACTAAGAAAAGAATAAATAACAATAATAATTAAACAGTTAAAACTAAGTGAATGCTGCAATGATGAAGTAATCTTGATCTTTATTTTTGGTCATGTGCACGTCCAAGTATGTTACACTTGAATAAAGGTGTCATACAATTACAAGCATTACATTGCGGGCATGCACTTGGGAAAATAGTCTAACTCCTACATAAACAAACTACAAGGGCTTTGCTACAACTACTCGAAAGATACCTAAGTGTGGCGGAGGGCCACTTATTTATAGGCTAAAATAGGCTCCACGTAAACGAGGCCACGTCTATTCATGGAGGGATGCATCGACGAGGCCGTGTCGACGTGGCCGCGTATATGAGGCCCGGTATATGTGGCCTAGTTGACTCATTGACTGTTTAGCACTTCATCACCAAGCTTACTCATATGGCACGATTGTATACTTAAGTAAACTTGAGGTATATGATTTTTGTGCTTTTTATGTTTATGTCCTGGTGCTAAAAGGGAGAAGTGAAACAATTAAGTAATTAATTTAATTTAACTAATCTTCTAGGTTCTAACTAGTCCTAACACCAGCATTTGTTCCCACTCTCCATACACATCCTGAACTAGTGTAACACTACTGGGATTACCAAACGCTAATCGTTATTGGGTTACCAAGTGTTTTGTGTATGCCTGAAGTGGTTGTACTAAGTGTGCTTACTTGTGAAAATTAACAAGTTAATATAAGTAACACCAATTAACTAATGAAAGCATTAAATAACTGTAATTAACATTAAATGTAATAAATAAGCTATTTTGAATGCTACAAGGTTTATCACAAAGTTTGTCTTTATTTCTAGACACAAGGTGTGCTCAGGTACACAATGCTCAAATAAAGATCTGTTCACTTTATGACTCCTACTGCGGGCACTTAGAAATAATTCTAACTTTGGAAAGGGAAAACTACAAGAGTTTAGGTAAGGAACTAAGAAACTAATGCCAAAGCTAAGTGTGCTTGCCTCTTATTTATAGGCAACTAGACAAGTCATGATATTAGATGTTCAATATCACTTGGTAGGCTTCGATATCGTAGACCCAATATCGTGGTTCCGATATCGTAGTTCATCACAATTCTTGCTAATCTTTCACAAGAGCATCCTTTTCAATACTTAGGTCAAGATGTTGCAAAGTTCTCTAGGCTTGGTAAAGTTTTTCTTTGTGGAGATTTTAATGCTCATGTTGGATAAAGTCATATTTAAAGGCTTATTTGGAATTCTCAATTAAAATTTAGTGAAAAGCTTTATTTAGTTTACAAAAGATCATTTGTTGATTATAATACAAATCATAGGGGTATTCATTTCTTAGAGTGGGATCATTTCATTAATTTTTTAATCGTTAATGGCATCAAAAAATTTCCTTCCTTCTCTCATTTCACCTTTACTAGGAACCAAGGTAACTCGTACATTGAACTTCTCTTATCTTCTCATGACAATATGAATGCCATGAAAAACTTTCAAGTGGGAGAAAAACTTCCAAAATCTCCTCATGATTACCTGAAGTTCACTATTCTTGCTTTAATTTGTCATATTCATTACAAGAAATGCAAAACTCATTGTCTCACAAAAGACCTTTATTAGAATTTTCAAACAAGAGTGACTAATATGATGGTCAAAATGACAATGAGGTAGATTTGACCAATACTCTTTTATCTACAATTGCTCAAGTGCAAATTAAAAAGAGACCTGCTTGTAGAAAACCTTAGTTTGATGTGGACTATTTGATAGCTCATAAAGATGTTATAGCTTCACATTTTAATGTTTCAATGTTGAAGAATTATTGAAAGCTTATTTATTTTAAAAAAGAAAGTTCATTAATGAAGAGCAAAAACGAATGATTCGTGAGCTTCACTTAAGTCCAAAGGGCTTTTGGAATTTATTCCAAAATAGACAACAACATGGTTGGAATTTTTTCTTATCTACTATTCAAAATTTCTTCAATGACCTTTTTAATCAAGAGGCTTCCCCGACTATGCAAGATAACTCTAGTGTTCTTGACTTATCCCTCGATAATGTTTCTACAAAAATTTAAAGATTATCTTCTTAAAAAGATGCTAATGTTAATGGATTATATGTAGAGCTTCTTAAAGAGGATGGTCCATTAGTATAAATCTTGATAATTACTAATTGATTGTAATTAATTCAGTTCTCACTATGCTTTTGGAAACTATTGTGAAGAAAGAAATTAGTTCATGGGTAGAAATGCAAGGTCTTCATGCTCAGTCACAATTTATCTTTAGGAGTAATTATTCTACTATAGACTATCTAATAACTTTGCGCTATTATGTAGAGAAAACAAAAATGTCCAAACATACAACTTTTATCTATTTTGTTAATTTCTCCAAGGCTTATGATTTTTTTGCTCGAGATAAACTTTGGAAGAAATTGGATAACATTAACATTTTACAAGATCTCTTTTCTATTGCTAAAAGAATCTATGAGATAGTTAACATTCTTATTGATGATAATCTTAGTAGAGAAGGAAAATTATCAACAAAAAAGTTGGAGTTAAATAAGGTTGTTATTTGTTCCCTACCATATTCATAGATGAATTGTAGGAATGGATATAAAATGCCTTTCATCATGGTATGTCAATGAATGGATTATTTTTGAACATGCTTCTCTTTGCAAATGATGTGGCTTTGATTGTAAAATCAACTACAGGATTAAATTATATAGTTCAAATTCTTTATGACTACCAAAACCATTCTAATATGAAAGCTAATATTGATAAGACTAAAATTCTAGTTTGTGGTATTAGAAATAGAAATTACAATTTTTTCCTTAGAGAAAAGACACTTGATATATATGAATCTTATAAATATTTGGGAGTTGAATTTACTAGTAATTACAGTTGGAATACCCTTATTGCTCAAAAGGTTTCAAGTGGCATGCGAGCTGTATTTGCTTTGAGAAATAATTATAGAGAAAACAAATTGGCATAGGAGATCAAAAGGAAACTTTTTCATAGTCTTGTCCAACCTGTATTATTATATGGGTGTATTTATTGGGGACCTTCTCTTTTCACACATAATTGGAAAAAAATAGAGCATGTTCAAAAATAGTTTCTTATATGTAAATTTCAAGTAAAAATGCAAACTTCCTATGATATCTTACTTTTAGAAGTAGATTTGCTTCCTCTTGAAATTGAAGCCCTCTGTCAATTTATTACCTATACTCAAAAGTTAAGTTACATAGAGGAAGTTAATTATGCTAAGGAGATAATTAATGCTACAAAAGAAAATGGATGGTTTCATCAAGGAAAATTATGGCTTTAGTCATGGAATATTGTAATAGAAGATCTTCATTTAAACTAAAGGCTCTTCTAGAAAACTATAAAAGAAAAAGTCTTCGCTAGAGTTCGGTTGAACACATCAGGGAAAAAGATTCTTTATTTATATTCTGTTAGAGAAAGTTTGTTATCTAATACTTAAGAGATTCTATTCTTATCTATTCCTATTCATTTAAGGAATCAAATTATTAGAGCAAAAATGAACTCCCATAATCTCCTTATTGAGGCAAGTCATTGGATCAATTTACTAAGGGAAAAGTGTATTTGTAGACTATGAAAACAAAGCATAGAAAATGAAGAACATATTTTTTTATTGTGTCCATATTTAGCTTACATTCAATTAAATAATACTATTAATTATAATCTATTGATTACTTTTTTTCAAATTGACCCTATCTAGTTAGAGCATTATATCAATGATGTTTTTAACTTTCTTTAAAAATATGTTGAGGCTTTGTAACTATCCAACAAATCCTTTATGATTTCCTAGATGTATTAAAAATTTCCAATTTCTAATTTTCAGATCATATGTACACACAATGGTGTAGGGAGACATCTTCTGATTTCCTTGTTCCACCCTACATGTTATCTATTATTTTGAGTTGATTTTTTTGCAGATGATTCTTGGATGTTTTGGCACATTTGGAGGTGTTTTTGGCTTATTTTGATGAGTTTAGCAGGCTCTAGGATCTATGGGGACTTGTTGGGAGGCATCTGGAGGCTTTTGGCATCAAAACAAGCATTTTTATTTTTGGCAACTTCAGGATAGAATTCTCCCCAAAAAGATAGACATCTTTCTAGAAGTAAAGACGTCTCAAGTCCATAGAAGATGTCTACCAAAAATAGTAGATGTCTCTCTCAAGAGCAAGGCTTTCATAGGAGAGATCTATATGAAGCTAGAGACAAACCAGATGCATGGGGAAACCTCCGAAAATGCCCATTCCAATTTGGAAAATAGCCAAACCAAGATGGAAATAGTTGAGGAGAAGATGAGAAGGCTTGGTAAACATCTGAAGAACTTCCAGTTAAGTTGAGAAAAGGTTTCTAGGGTTTTTACCTTCCAGTTGCTTATAAATATTGATGTAATTTACCATTGTTGGTGCAAGAAAGAGCATAACCCTGACCATGAGTAGGAAAGAAAGCTTCTAAGAGTTAAGGGAAGAGAGCTTGTGTAAGGAAGTTAAGTGAGAGGCAAGGTAGATCACTTGAGAGAGATAAAGAGAATCTCTTATAAGTGTCTTGTGTTGAGCTTGGGCTCCATTGTGAGCAATTAAGGATTGAGAGGGGACAAGTGTGGCCTCTAAGATCCTTGGAAGAGTTGTGAATTGAGCTTGGCTCTTCATCTTTGTTATATTTTATATGTATTTTGAGAATTATATTAATATAAGGGAGATTTTCTCTATTTGATTGTGTTGGTATTACTTTCTAAGCTTAATTTGCTTGGAAGTTGTGGATTAGGTTCTATTGGGGTCTATTGAGGTGTAACCCCCTTCCCCCTACCCTTTTTAGATTGGTATCTGAGTGAAGGTTTAGAGGAATCCACACATACGAAAGAGTTGGGAGAAAGGTATGGCTCTTAAGAAGAAGATTAATCCAGATTTTGGATAAGAAATTCAAGAACTCAAAGACTCCTTCAAGGCTTTTGTGGTTGGAATACAAGAAGTTCTTCCCAAGGTAAGGACATTCAAGCATTAAGATTTCAAAGAAACTTCAAGAAGAAGTGAAGAGATTGAAGATAAGAACCCTTTTGCACCACTGCAAGGATCAAGAGGAAGACATGATCAAAGAACTTGAAGGAGAGACGAAACTAGAACTTTGAGCCAAATTTTTCTTTTAATAATGAGAAAAATGATGATGAAAGGTTTGTAAAGATGCTAAGAAGTGATTTAAGAGTTCCTCATGTGGATATTACCATCTTTAAAGGTGTTGAAGGTACAAATTTCTTTCTTTCTTCACTTAGAACTATGAAGAAGTATGTTCTTGTAGAGCAACTTTCTAAAGAGACAATGATTCATGTTGAGAGTAAACTTGAAGGATATGCAGCTAAATGGTGGGATAAGGAATGTCTCAAATACCTTGAAGAACATGGAAGACCTATTGAGAGTTGGCAACTCATAGAGTTCATGCTAAAGTAAAAATTTGAGAGGACATCCTTCCGTAATTATGCTATCAAGAAGCTAAAATTTCTCAAATAAGTAGATTAAGAGGTAAGGGATTTTTATGTTGAATTTTGTAAAGCCTTGGAAATGATTGATGTTCATTAAACTGAGTATGAGCAAGCTTCTAACTTCATTAGTGGATTAAGGATGCAATACCAATAAGAATTAGTATTCTATGAGCCTAATACTCTTGATGAAGCCTATGATCATGCTCTTAAGGCTGAAATGAAAATTGCAAAATTTGGCCTAAAGAGGGATAAAGATCATAAGAGAAAGGATGAGAAAGACGCTACTCATAAGTCAAATAAATCAACCAAGGAGGATGGTGAATATTAACAAATGAAGAAGGAAAGAGAGTCTAGTTCTCCTATAAGGGGAAGAAGAAGGGAATAGTCTCCAAGAGGTAAAGATCATGGTAAAGATATTTGTTATAATTATGGTGAATTAGGTCATAGAAAATGGGAATGTACAAAGCCAAAGAAAAATGCCTATAAGGATAAGGAAATTCAAACTATGCCAGAAGATGAACTTGAATCTTCAAAGAAGGTATGTGAACATGAGCCTTTGCATATTATTGATCAAAGTGAGTTGAATAGTTGTACTTTTGTTAGACATGTTAGTGCCAATGAGGATGTTATGAGGAAGAATTTATTTAAAACTCATTATGATGTTAAAGGTTATTTATTGAGTGTGCTCATTAATGGTGGAGCATAAGAAAATGTGATTTCTACCAAGGTGATGAAGTCAGTGAAGTTAATCACGCTTCCTCACCTTAATCCATACAAAGTGCATTGGTTAATGAAGAATCATTATAAGCAAGTTAAGAAATAGTTCCTTATTAATTATTCCATTGGGAGTTTTCATGATCAAATTCTTTGTGATGTATTGCTTATTGATTATCAAGATCTCATATTTGGTAGACCTTGGAATTATGATAATAAGGTTGTTTTTGATGGTGAAAATAATAGTTGGACTGTAAGAAAAAACAATCATAAGTATAGGTTATTTTTCACTATTGC
Source organism: Gnetum montanum (assembly GCA_015680685.1). Classification (NCBI taxonomy): domain Eukaryota; kingdom Viridiplantae; phylum Streptophyta; class Gnetopsida; order Gnetales; family Gnetaceae; genus Gnetum; species Gnetum montanum. The sequence goes on along the minus strand of MNCI01028444.1, from coordinate 263,057 downwards.
TAATAATGATGTTGGTAATTTAATTTTTTCATTGATGCCTCCTAGTTGTAAGAAGATGGTAAGGGTAAACACTATTTGTGAAGATAAAATTTTCTTTGATGCTAAAGAGGATGCATTTGATATAGAGGCTATGACTCATTGCTTAGAGTCTCATATGCATGAGAAGAGGGGATATTGTACTACTATTCAATCTTGGCTATTGATGGTAGTAGTATATTGGTTAATGCTTTTGGGCACTTATGTAGGTGTTGGACTAAAATTTGTATTGGCAAAAAGATGTTGGAAGGATAAAGAAGATCAGTTGGTAGTAAGTGGAGACATGCCATTACTATTTGGGCATAGGGCAAGGAGGCCTACTCCATGGATTTATGTTAAGAAATATTTTTTAATATTTTTGTATGACTTTTGTGCAGGTTTGAGTCATTATGGGAATGTAAGGAAAACATTCTATAACAACCAAAAATGTCGACAGTTGGAACATCGACACCCACAAGCGCATAGCCTAACCTTGAATCCATTTAAGGGCCTGTTGGAGGTAGAGATGGGGTGCCTTGAATAGTTTGGCTAATCAAACAAGGACTTACTGAATGAAATGACAGTGTGGTTAGTTGTGATGCTAATGTGAGAAGGTGTTGAGGGTGTAGGCGGTGTTTGTGGTGTCAGTGGGGTTGAGCATAGTTACAGGTGCCCAAGGGGGTGAGCATAGCCAAGAGTTTCAGCGAGGTGGATGATGCGAATGCACAAAGATCGCCACTTGAGTGTAGTTCAAGTGTGTCTATGTAGTAAAATGGTGAAAAATGCAAATAAAGTATAGAAAATGCAAAGAAATGGAGAGAATGAAGCGGAGTGCCACCCCAAATGGGGTTGAGCATAGTTAACACCAAGAGGGGATTAGAGGGTATGTGGTGTACAACAGGCCTAGGTGGATAGTGTAGTCACAGCCCCCGAGGTGTTTGGTCGTGAAGACTAGTGTCCTATCGAGGTGTCTGCATCTATTGGGTTGGTTGTCACAGTGTATCATTGGGCATAGTGTTTTGCTGGGCTGTGGGGGGTCTACGATGGTTTGCAACTTTGCCTCTCTTTTGGTTTGCCAATATGCCCTTGATCACATATGAGGTCCAACCCTTATTGCATTGAAGACGTAGGTATTTATAGGGTTAGGGTTAATGGGAAATGTAGGATGGTTGCCACGTGGTAGATGGGATAGTTGGATCTACACTCAACGTAGCTACTATTCATGTAGTGTACTGATGGGGCTGATGGTGTTGTGCTTTGCTATGCTCTACTAGACTCTGCAGGACTATAAAACTGTGACTATGCTACTAACCGCATGTGTGTGCACTGAGAGGACTGCAAGGTACCTAAAAAATGAAACTAAGAGACTACACTCTCCATGCTCTTGCGTGTGTTGAGCGTAGTTACAATTTTGGGGCAAAAGGGAATACAAAAAGGGAGCATTTTGTTGACTATGCTTGCTAAAGGTGAGTTGACTACATTCTGAAGTGTAGGTGAGTGTTGTTGCTATGCTATCGAGGTTGGTTGAGACTGTTTTGGCTGACTACACTTTCTACAAGAGGCTGACTACACTTTAGGTTAGGGGAGAGCATAGTCTCAATGCTAGTAAAATCTATGAGAAAATGGAGTTTTTAGACTATGCTCTCCATAGGAGGCTAACTACACTCCCAAATAGGGATGAGCATAGTCCCGAGACTTGCAAAAACTTGCTTCTTGTTAACTACGCTTTCTACAAGAGGTTGACTATGCTCTCATCTAGAGGAGAGTGTAGTGTCAACACTTCGAAAAAATTTGCAAAACTGGCCTTCTTTGTGACTACACTTTTTATGAGAGGTAGACTATGCTCCCATCTACGGGAGAGTGTAGTGTTAATACTTAGAAAAAATCTGGAAAATTAGCCTTCCTATTGACTATGCTCTCTATAAGAAAAGTGTAGTCTCAACACTTAGCCAAAATTTGTAGCTGGGATGCCATAATTTAGATTTGGTGGTGTTTCATTAGCCCCTCTTTGTTGATGTTTGGAGGAGTGGCCCGAGAGACATTGACAAAGAACAATAGAACACCATAGTAGAATTGGCACCAACATCGCTCTTTAGTACCTAATTGAATGTCATTGCATTATGCCCAAGAGTGCTATGGATAGTGGTATGCTAGATAGTAGGTGAGAAGTAGGAGTAAAAGGTGTAGGTGATGTGCTGGGGATAAAAGGGAAGATGAGGTGCAAGTAGGATGTTATGATGCAAGGACATCATGGTTGATGGTGACCATGGTAGCAGAGTGACTTACCCTTGAAAACATTGATCTCTTGTTAGAGTGCTTATGAGAAAGTCAAGGTGTAGATTCAAGGCTGAGCTAGTTGCGAAATTGCTTTGTTGCTAGGTTCCTTGAGAACGTGCTTTTCCCCTCCCACCTTTTTTTGGATGGGGTGAACCTTCTTTGGGCTCTACACATTACTAAATGCTTACTATGCAGTGCTTCCCATCAAGTGAGTTGCATGCCACTAGATGGGCTTTGCTTTGTTGTTGGCAAAACTACATAGTGTTTGTAATACAAGTATTTCCTCCCCAGGATGACTTATGTTACATCCACCTAGGCTTTGATTGGCTGATAGAGGCTCTCCATGGGATGAGTCATGTTACATCCACCTTGGGTTTTGAAGCTTGATTTGAACAGGGTGCCATGTAGTCATAGCATGTGAACTTCAAAAGGGCTTGCAATCTTTTCTATGTGGGGAATAAACGAGTATCGAGATATAGGGATAAATGTAAGTAGGCTATAATGGGATAATGGGGATATGCACTCTTGAGAGGTTTAGCTAGTTTAATCATGCACATTAGAATGATGTGCAACTTGCTGCTATGATGAGACATGCCTTTGTACGATTGCTTGAGGATTCATCCTACAAACACAACTCTGAGAAGAGAAGAAAATCACATAAGACAGAAATGCAGATAGACTGCAAATGACAGAGTGCAGAAGACCACATCAATTACACATGTTGCATAGATTACAAGTGCTTTATTTTGGACTTGTAGTGTGCTTGCTCACTTAGTTTAGAAGGAGAGTTGTAGTATGCTCACTTGCTTACTTGCAGAAGGATGAAAAAAATTATTAACAACTAACTGGAAATCCAATTTAAGGTTTTGGTAGACCATGCCTTTATTAGTTTAAGGTCTTGGTAGACCGTGTTATGCTTGTTTATAGTCCTAGTAGACTCCTTTGTGCTAGTTTAATGTATTAGTGGATGTGTTGTGCCACTTTAGAGTCATGGTGAAATACTAGTTTAAAGTCATGATGAACTGCTAGTTTATAGTCTTAGTAGATGTGTTGTGCCAATTTAACGTTGTGACCCAAGGACAAGTTGTGCTAGTTTATAGTCATAGTAGACCTATATGCCAATTTAACGTAGTAGCAGATAAGCTATGCCAGTTTAGCATCATAGTAGATAAATACTTACATTGCTTCATTAATGTGTAGTGTTGCATGCTAGATATAGTATGGCTTCAAGTGTGAATGGTTTACCAGATTAGCAAATTTGTTTTCATCTTGATTAGCAAGCTTAAATGATCTATTGGTGTAGGCCTTAGTGACTAGGAAAGGCCCTTCCTAGTTAGCTAAGAATTTATCCACGGGTTTGGAAATAGCTTTGAGGACTAGGTCCCCCTTTCTTGATTAGGCGCTGATGCTGGTTATGATGATGCTTTTGTCATTTCCTTTCTTGATACCATTCAATGCAATTAAGCATACACATGTGCTCCTCCTCTATTGAGTCAAGATCTACAATTCTCAACTCATTGTTCTAACCTTTTTTGATGAGGTTTGAGAGGATTACCCAAAGTAATGGAACCTGCAATTCAAGTGAAAAAACTACTTTAGATTCATAGATGAGACTATAAGGCATCATACCTATTACTATTTGATGCATCATGCGGTAGGCCCAAAGTGCATAGATGAGTTGCTCATGCCATCAGCATTTTTTATTACTTAGCATCTTCTTGAGAAGGTTAATGATAAGCTTGTTGGTGGCCTCTGCTTGGTCATTTGCCTGAGCGTAGTCTGGCGATGAAAATGAGTGATTGATGCCAAAGAGCTCACAAAAGGCTTTCATTTCGGTGCTGCAAAATTGCAATCCATTATCTATCACTATGGTCATGGGAAAGTCGAAATAGGTCACTATGTTGTCCAACACAAACTTGTAAACCTGCTGCGATATTGTCTTCCTAAGGGGAACAACTTTGATCCACTTGGTGAAAGAATTTGTTATGGTTATTATGAAGCTATGCCTTGCGGAGGATTTAGGTGTTAGGGGTCTAATGATGTGCAAGTCCCAATGTTGGAATGACAATGTGATTTGCATTATATGTAATTTAGTTGGTGCACGTGCATTAAGTTGCTATGTTGTTGACAAATGTTGCATGTCCTGACTTTCCAAACGAAATTACTCTCCATGTAAGGCCAATAGTAGCTTAGCCATATGATTTTTGCTATCATGGCCCTAGGTGCTATGTGACCTCCACATAATCCTTCATGGACTTACTCAACGATTCTTTTTGCTTCATTCTCACTTATGTAGGTTAGCAATATATCATTGTAGGATTTGTGACATAGTGTGTTATCACCCATGATGTCGTATTACCATGAATGTTTGTGTACTACATCCTTTTGAGTAACTGTTAAGTGTTGCAGGGGCTCACCTTGTAGAAGGTATGCCTTGATATCGTTTTACCACTCTTTTGCATGGTTGGTGCTAATTGTGACTATGGATGCATCTTTGATGGTTTGTGTGATAGGTGTAGTGAAATCCACCATCGAGGTGGGTAACGTGTTGAACATTTTAGGAACTATGCTAAGGGCTAATGTCGCAAGTGTGTTAGGAATGGAATTTTGGACATTAGCAACTAGAAAGTGTTGGATCAGGTGTTTTGCTAGGTCACAGTAAGGTTATAAATGTTGTGCTTTGTAAGGGTAAACCTCTGCTACCTAATTGACCACTAGTTGTAAATCACCTTAAATCACTATGTGTTGGATTCCTAGATCACATCCTACAAAGATGCCTTAGAGGAGACCTTTGTACTCTACCACATTGTTGGTATTAAGAAATGCAAAATGATATGCAAAGGGTTGAATCTCCCTAGAGGGAAATGTGATAATAATAGTGGTACTACCTCCTTGAGAGGTTGAAGCTTCATCAAAATGTAAGGGTGCCACATAGTTGTCAAGCACTTGGCTAATACTACTTGAAAACGCCACAAAAATTTTGGCCTAACACTTTTAGACAAGATTGAAGCTAAGTCATACAGCCACCCAAGCATGAATACAACATGACCAAACTTGGAGGTCTTCGAAACAGCCCCCGATGATCCATGATTCAATAGGCAGGGTCTCCCTGGGGCCCATAGGCGACTGCACCAACTTTTGGCATCTAGAATCAAAATTTTCAGGCTCAAAATGCTTGGTTTTGGCTAAGTAAACTTTGGTCACGCTGTAGCTTACGTTGCCCAACGTAAGGATCAGTGTCACCAACTTTTGGAGACCTGAAACTGAGTCAAAACAGGCTGAAATTGGGCACAAGGACCCCCCATGACCTTCACCAAGGTCCCTAGCAGATCCTAGCCTCTAGAAAATCAAGATTTGGACCTCAAATATGCCACTTTGACTTGCTGACGCTGGGGTTATTTTTCAGATGCTGCTCAGCGTAAGGCTCAGCGTCACCAACCAAAACAGGGCTAAAACAACATCCAAATCAGCCCAAATTTGGCACACAGAACCCTCATGATCCATGGCATGCATATCCACTTTGAAAATGGGTCTGATAGGTCAAAAATGGGTTCAAAATGCACTGTTTTCAGGTCATTCCCTGTTAGTCACGCTGACATGCTTCCAGCAGCGTAAGGCTCAGCATCACCAACCGAAACAGAGCCAAAACAACCTCTGAATGAGCTCAAACTTGACAAGAAGCATCCTCTAGACCTTAGGCATGCATATCCACTCTAAAAATGGGTCTCACAAGTCAAAAATGGGTTCAAAATGCATCATAAACATAGGACACGTTGATGGTCACGCTAACACCCTAGGATGGTGGTCACGCTAACACCCTAGACGCTAGATGCTAGACACCAAATGCTAATGGTAGAATAGGCTATGCACACATCAGAGCCAGATCCACTCATGCTGGAGGCCTTGGTGGAGCAAAAATAGCATAGATTTGCAGATCCGGAGGCCAGACACCTAGATCCACTCTTGTACTTTAACATTCTTTGTACATTTTGTATTTTTAAGCATATTAAGCTCTTACGCTATGGATCACACACGTCAGTGTAAGAGATCTTGGTCATGCTACACCCTATACATTGTAAAACTTTGTGCATCTGGTCAAAATGTTTACACCTGTTGCTCGATCCGCATTCCTTGCATCCGGTAACCATGCATCTTCCACACAGATCCAAATCCTATGCTCAAACCTACATAAATACCCCGATCTCACACTAAATTGGGGTTGGCAATTCTAAAACACACAAGAGCATAGAACGTTGGGCATTAGACTTGGTTACGCTAAGCAAGGGCAATCTTGGTCATGCTGTAGAACCTGCAACCAGAAACCTATATTCCCCAGCATCCTTTCACATCGGGGCTAAACGTCTGCCTTGTAATCATTCTGCAACTATGTTCTGACTGGTGCATTTCTTTGTAATTTTTAATCAATACAAATAGTTACATTTTTGCCAATCATATTTATAGTTTACAGTATTTTCTATTTACACTGTTCACACCTTGTTTGTGCTTGTTCACATTTATGTTTGCATTTGTTTACGATAACCCGGTGCACTGCCATTGCGTACGCTAGAGGAAGTCCTTGTTTGATCTACGTGCAGACCATCCAAGGTACTTTGCCTTCATTTTTTCTAGCTTTCCCTCACATGAAGGTAGGGTCTACTGTATCTCTCTGGAGATCTTTAGGCATTCGTTTTCTTCCAGCCTGACGTCGATGATTTCGGATAGTACACTACTAACATGCTTCTTTGGGAACTCAGGGTCTATGGTTGGAAATTCAGAAACACACAAGAGCATAGAACGCTGGGCATCAGACTTGGTTACGCTGAGTAAGGGCAATCTTGGTCACGCTACAGAACCTGCAACCAGAAACTTGTATTCCCCAGCATCCTTTCACATCAGGGCTAAATGTTCATCTTGCAATCATTCTACAACTACGTTCTGACTGGTGCACTTCTTTGTAATTTTTAATCAATACAAACATTTACATTTTTGCCAATCATATTTACAGTTTACAATATTTTCTGCTTACGCTGTTCACACCTCGTTTGCACTTGTTCACATTTACATTTGCATTTGTTTACGATAACTCGATGCACTGCCATTGCGTACGCTAGGGAAAGTCCTTGTTTGATCTACGTGCAGACCATCCAAGGCACTCTACCTTTGTTTTTTTCCAGCTTGCCCTCATGCGAAGGTAGGGTCTTACTGTTTCATTCGTAGATCTCTCGGTGTCTGTTCATTCTAGCCTCTCACCAATGATTTCGGATGGTACAGTAAAATGGCGCTAGAAGGAGGGCCATTTCTCTATTAGATTTGCCTCTTAGCATCCTAGATCCAGAGTTCCCACGCTGTTGTGATTATTAGCGTTCTTACGTTGCCTTGTTCCTAGCGTTCAGACGCTGTTTCCTGTTGATAAATTCTGTTATCCAGTCCAGACACTGTGCCTTAGTTTTAGATGCTGCAGTTTACTCATGCTGTAGTTGAAATGCTGTTTTTATTGACGCTACAGTTGAAACACTATTGTTTTCTCTCTTCAACACACGCTGTAGTTTACTCATGCTGTAGCTTACTCACGCTGCAGTTGTGTAGGATGATGGACAATGAGTGGTGTAAGACCATGAGTAGTTGTCTAGGCCATGGGTCAAACACATGTTTTTGACCACACATGCATAGGACCCCCAAGAGAGAATCGATGAGTCATTATCAGTAACAACTAAGGTTCTTGTGGGGCACTTGTACTATTCATGTGATAGTGCAGGTGAGGATCCTCTAATTGGCACTAGGGATGTACATGAGGTGGAGTGATATATAGTAGAGATAGTGGGGCCATTTAAGGCTAGGATTAAGAGGCCATGAGCTCAAGAGGAGGCTACCCTTGAGGTAATGAAGCCAAGTAGCAAGAAGATCCACATCAAGCTATGAGATTTGAGTGAGGATGTTGCAGGTAAGTATGTGTGGATGCTAGATGATTTAGTTGTATTTATGCATGTACATTATTTATTTTATGTTGTTTTCCATGCTATTTTTTTGATTAGCTAATGGTACTATCCTTCATTTTAGTTACAAAAAAAAGATGAGAGGGTTGCGAGAGCAGCAGCTGAAGCGGCAGTAGAGGAAGCCCCCCCTCAGGTTAAGGAGGAGGTAGCTCATGGAGATGAGCTACACCAAGTAGTAAAGACTCTCTGGTAGTTTGAAGAAGAGGGGTTACTCCACCTTGATGAGGGTGACTTTGATATGCTATTTGATGTTGTGCAGCTAGGTGAACCCCCTGCACTCACACCTAAGGGCTTACTAGGTAATCTACTTTTGTTGTCATTTGTCTGCCTTGTTTACTTTGGTACCTTGAGCTGTATTTGGCCATGTGCTAATTGCATCATTGTATTACAGCATCAAGTATTCTAACCAATAGTCCTATGCCAACCTACGGTAGGAAGCCATGGTTAGACATGCCAGATAGATTTTCTTTCATGAAAGATGTTGTCAAGGACATAGTGGACTACTTATGACAAGTGTGTAATGACCAAAAACATCGGTGGCTAGAACACTGAGGTTAATGGGTGCATAGCGTAACCTCGAATCTACATGAGGGCCTACTAGAGGGAAAGACGGGGTGCCTTGAATGGTCTTGTTGATCAAATAGGAACTTACCAAATGCAACCAAGGTGCAACGTGGTTATTTACGATGCTGATGCAAAATGACGCTAAGTGTTCAAGTAGTGTCAATGGTGTTAATGCGGTCAAGCGTAGTCAAGTTTTTTGGTGAAAATAAGGGTGTCAATCATGCAGAGACTACTGTCCAAGTGCAGTTTAGACGTAACTATGTGATGAAATAGCGAATAATGCAAATAAAATGCTAAAAATGCAAGGAGAGAGAGAGAGAAAGAGAAATAGAACACCACCTTAGATGGGGTTGAGCGTAGTTAACACAAAAAGGGGTTAGAAGGTACATAGTGTACAATAGGCACAGTGGACAACATAGTCATAATCTCAGGGGTGTCTGGCCATGAAGACTGGTGTTTTGCTGAGGTGTTTACATTTGTTGGGCTGGTTGCCATGGTGTGCCATGGGTTGTAGTGTTTTGGTGGACAATGGTGGTTTGCAACTTTGCTAATGTACCTTTGGTTCTCTCCAAGTGCTCTTTAGATTTGCTCATGCCAAGGGAATAGCTAACCTTGAAATTTGTTGACACTTAAATTTTGCCAACCTTGAAAACATTGAGGGCGGGGGTATTTATAGGGTTGGGTTTAGTGTGAAACATAGGGCAACTACCATGTGGTAAAGGGAACATTTAGGACTATGGTAAGCATAGTCACTATTCATGTGGTGTACTATTAGTGCTGATGGTGTTGTGCTTTGCTATGTTGTGCTAGACTTTGTGAGACTATGAGACTATGACTACATTGCCAACTACATGTGCATGTGTCAAGAGGACCATAGGGTACTTGAAAACTGCAATTTTGGAGACTATTTGGGACTACACTCTCCACTATCTTACATGGGGTCAAGCATCATTACAATTTTGGGGATGAAAAGGGAATACAAAAAAGATGCATTTTGGTAACTATATTTACTAAAGATGAGTTGGAGCTAAGCTGATTGACGGTGTTATGTTATTGAGGCTATTGGAGACTATTCTAGCTAACTACACTTGACTACGCTCTAGACTAGGGGAGAGCGTAGTCTCACGCTTAGAAAAAATTACAAAGATGGCATTTATGTTAACTACACTCTCCATGAGAGGTTGACTATGCTCTTAGGTAGTGGAAGCGTAGTCCCAACACTTTGAAAAATTTGCAAAACTAGCCTTCATGCTGACTATGCTCTCCACTGGAGGCTAACTACGCTCCATATTGGGGTTGAGCGTAATCTCAGCACTTAGCCAAAATTGGCAGAAAATGACCTTTCATGCTAACTATGCTTTCTATGAGAGGTTGATTATGCTCTCAAATAGGGTTGAGTGTAGTCTCAATAGTTAGAAAAATTTGTAGTCGAGATGCTATGATTTGAATTTTGTGGTGTTTCATTGGTCTCTCTTTGTTGACGTCTAGAGGAGTGGCCTAAGAGATGTTAACAAAGAACAACAAAAACACCATAGCAGGCCTAGCATCAACATTGCTCTTCAGTATTTGATCGGATGTCATTGCACTGTGCTTGAAGAGTGCTATGGATAGGGGCTTGCTAGATGGTAGGTAAATAACAAGAGAGGGTGTAGGCGATGTGATAGGGATAGAAAGGGGGAGGGTAAGGTGTAAACAACGTATTATGACATCATGGTCGATGGTGAATAAGGCATCAAAGTGGCTTACCCTTGAAAATGTTGACCTCTTGTCAAAGTGCTCATGAGAGAGTCAAGGTGTAGGTTTAAGGTTGGGCTGACTGTAAAACTACTTTGCTACTTGATTGCTTGGAAACATGTTTTTTTTATGTTTGTTAAGGAAAATGCTTCTCATCAAGTGAATTGCATGTCACTAGATGGGCTTTGCTTCATCATTAACAAAACAACATGGTGTCTGTATGATGGGTGTTTCCTCCCCTGAATGACCTATGTTACATTCACCTAGGCTTTGACCGGCTGATAGAGGCTTCCCATGAGACAACTTATGTTACATCTACCTTGAGAAGCTTGATGTTTGATGAGATATGTGAAGAGGATGCTAGGTGGTCACATTATATGAGTGTCAGAAAAGTTTGCAAGCTTTGCTACATGAAGAACAGAAGAGTATTTGGATATAGGAGTAGCGGTGAGTAGGCTATAATGGGATGAGGGGGATGTGCACTCTTGAGAGGCTTAACTAGTCCAATCATGCATATCAAAGTGATGAGATGTGCCTTTGGATGATGACCTAGGACTTTATCCTGTAAACACAACTTTGAGAAGACAAGAAAACCACACAAGACAAGAAAAATGCCAAAAAATTGTAAGGGCCGAAGATGTTGCAAGTGTTCCAAAGGCTGCCCTTGTTGCAAGTGCTCCAAACAACCAGCAAGATTGTGAAGGGCCAGATGTTGCAAGTGCTCCAAAGGTTGTACCTGTGGCAAGTGCTCCATTCTAGGACTACAACACGCTTGTTTGCATGGTGTAGAAGGGGGGTAAGGGTTATGCTTGCTTGCTTAGTTGCAAGAGGATGGAAGGAATTATTAGTGGCTAATCATGAACCTAATTTAGGATCTTGGTAGACTGTGGCTTTACTAGTTTAAGGTCCTAGTAGATCGTGAACCTAGTTTAAGGTCCTGGTAGACCATGCCATGCTAGTTTACAGTCTTAGCGGACTACTATGAGCTAGTTTAACATCATAGCAAATGATCTATGCTAGTTTATAGTCATGATGTATAATCTATGCTAGTTTAACATCGTAGTAGATGAATGTTATGTTAGTTTAACATTGTAGCAGACAAATGTTATGCTAGTTTAACATCATAGCAGATGAATGCTGTGCGTGCCAGTTTAATATTATAGTGGATGGATGCTTTGCCAGTTTAGCATCATAGAGGATGAATGTTGTGTTAGTTTAATGTTGTAGAGGATGAATGCTATGTTAGTTTAGCGTCATAGTAGATGAAAGTTGGGTGTGTGTTAGTTTAACGTTGTAGCAGATGAATGTGCTCGTTTAGTGTCATAGTGGACAAATGTTTACCTTGCTTCATTGGTGTGTGATGTTGCATGTTATATGTAATACAACTTCAAAAAAATTGTTCACTAGATTAGAAAACTCATGTCTTCTTGATTAGAAATCTTGAATGCTCCATTATCATAGGCCTTAGTGACCAAGAAAGGCCCTTCCCAGTTGGCTGAAAATTTATTCCTGGGCTTGCGAACGACCTTGAGGACTAGGTCCCCTTTCTTGATAAGGCACTGATGCTGATTATGATGATGCTTTTGCTATTACCTTTCTTGATACCACTAAATATGATCAAGCATATGCATACACTCCTCCTCTATTGAGTTGAGGTCTATAGTTCTCAACTCATTATTTTGACCTTCGTTAATGAAATCTGAGAGGATCATCTAGAGCAATGGAACCTACAATTCAAGTAGCAAAATTGCTTTAGACTTGTACACAAGGTTGTAAGGTGTCATATCTGTTGCTATTCAACATGTTGTGTGGTAGGCCCAAAGCGTGTAGACTAGTTGCTCATGCCATCGTTGTTTGCTATTACGTAGCATTTTTTTGAGAAAGTTGATGATGACCTTGTTAGTGGCCTTCACTTGGCCATTTGCATGAGGGTAGTATGGCAATGAAAAGGAATGTTTAATGCCAAGGTGCTCACAAAAGGCTTTAGTTTTAGCACTTCTAAATTGTGGCTCATTGTTGGTTACTATAGTCATGGGTAAGCCAAAACGGGGCACTATGTTATCTAACATGAATTTGCAAACCTGTTGTAATGTCATCTTTCTAATGGAAATAGCCTCAACCCATTTGGTAAAATACTCAGTTGTAATTATTATGAAGCTATGCCCTATAGAGGACTTGGGTGTTATGGGTCTGATGATATCCAAGCCCCAACATTGGAATAGCCACGTGATTTGCATTGTGTGTACTTCAATTGGTGACACGTGCAATAAGTTGCCATGCCATTGACAAGTGTCACACATTTTGACCTTTGAGACATAATTGCTTTCCATGTAAGGCCAATAGTAGCATAACCATCTAATTTTTGTTACCATTACCCTAGGTGCTATGTGACCTTCACATAGTCCTTTGTGGACTTGCTTAATGATTATTTATGCTTCACTATTGCTTATGCAAGTTAGTAGTATGCCATCTTAGGATTTGCGACATAACGTGTTATCACCTACAATGATGTATTAATGTGAACATTTTGTGCACTGTGTCTTTTTAAGTAGTAGTTAAATGTTGCAGAGGCTCATCCTGTAAGAGGTACACCTTGATGTCATCGTATCACTCTTTTGCATGGGTTGTGCTTACTTGGCTATGGATGCGACGTCAATGATATGTGTGATAGGCTAGCGTTGCTAGTGCATTGGCATGGCATTTTCATTTTTGGGAATATGTTGGACATCGGCAATTGCAAAGTGTTAAAGGAGGTGCTTTGCCAGGTTACAGTAAAGTTGTAAATGTTGTGCCTTGTAGGTGTAAACCTCTATTACCTAGTTGACCACTAATTATGAGTTACCTTGGATCACTATGTGTTGGATCCCTAGCTTGCATGTTGGAAGGATACCTCAAAGGAGACCTTCGTAGTTTATCATGTTGTTAGTGTAAGGAAATGTGAAATGATATGCAAAGGGTCAGATCTCTCCAAAGGGAAACATGATAATAGTAGCGGTGCTACCCCCTTGAGAGATTGAAGCTCTGTCAAAATGCAAGAGTGCCTCATAGTTTTTGGGCACTTGGCTAATGCTATGAACATGCTCGTCTAGGAATTTAGGATTTATGGTTGCTTAATAATTTATGGGTGAAGCTATGATTATGTGGTTATAGCTTGACCTTTTTTTGAGGCTTGCATGGCATAATGTAGGTCAAACTCTATTGTTATTGCTTTATGTCATGTAATGTGATTGCTTTCATAGATATTTGTCATTATGATTCAGAGTATGTTGTTTTTGCAAATGATATTAAGTTGGCTGTGAAAGAGGTAATGCCTTCACTTCTTCAATGAGAAGACTAGGGTGAGGGAGTGCTTTTTCACATCATTGTATTTCACTTCATAGGCTACTAATGCGTGGCTCAAGTAGTAAACTAGGACCTCTACGCCATCATCTCACTTTTGGCAAAGAAAAGAAGTGATGGATGTGTTAGAAGTGGCAAGGTAGATGTAAATAGGTTTATCTCCTTGTGGGGGTGAACTATAGGTAATTGTGCCAGCTCTTGCTTAAGGTTGTCAAATGCTTCTTGGCACTAAGCAGTCCACTAGAAGTGGACTCCCTTCTTGAGTAGATGTTGCATTGGTTGTAGCTTATTAGTTAACCAGGCAATAAACCTATGTATAAACTATAACTTACCTTGTAACCCTCAAAGCTTCTTAAGGTTGGCTAGTGATGCTAAGTTGGTTATGGCTTTAACCTTGTTAGGGTCTATGCATATTCCTACTTTAGATACTACAAAGTGAAGCATTTGGCCCATTCTGATGTCAAAAACATATCTTTTGGGGTTTAACCTAAGCTCGTGTTTTAGGCAGTGTTTAAGCACTAAGTCTAGATCATTTGCATGGTTGTGGATCACTTTGGACTTAATGGCAATGTCATCGACATAGTTGTTAAGCAAACTACATAGGTAGTTGCTAAAGATATACGTTATCATAAGTTGATATGTTGCTCCTGTGTCCTTGAGTTCAAAAGGCATCATGGTATAACAAAAATGTACCCTAGGGGGTCATGAAGGTTGTACTAAGCTAGTGCTCAAGGTTGATCCTAATTTGGTTGTAGCTTGAGAACCCATCCATGAAGGACAATAAGGTGTGCCCAACTGTGGTATCAATTAGTTGATCGATATTGGGCAATGGGAAGTCATCTTTGATGGTTGTCTTGTTTAGGTCCTTGAAGTCTATGCAAATGTGTATACTTCCATTTTTCTTAGGCATAACTACGATGTTGGAGACCTAGTTTGCATAGTCAACAGTGTGGATGAAATGAGCTTTGTAAAGCTTGGTGATCTCATCACATATTTCCAATGCCACCTAAAGCTTGCACACTTTTTGCTTAATTGGTTTGATGCAGGGATCGAAAATGATGTTGTGTTGGACTAGTTGAGGATCTAGGCTTGGCATGTCCTCGAATGACCATACAAAGGCTTTAATGTACTTTAGAAATGTCTTGGGCATGTTGGGGCTCTAGTGAGGAACTTATTTTTAGTGTTTTTACCTCACTGTTGGGTGTAGCCATAGGGATCTCAACAAAGGGATCCTTTTTGATGTTCCTTGCCTCTAGATTGAGAAACTTGACTAGATGGTTGGGCTAGTCTAGTGGTGCCTCTATAGACACTATGTACTCATTGTACGTGGTAGGCAGAAGGTCTAGGTAATGAGGGTCAACACATTATTGAATGTTTCCATGAGGTCCTATGAGGACCAAAGGTGAGAAGATCTGCTTGTGCATAGCCATGTCATGTTCTTGCAAAATAAACTAGAAAAACATCAAGCGACACTTGTTTTAACAAAGTTAATATGCATAAATGGAAAAAGCAATCTAATGAAATTTTCCTAAGTATGCATATAAATTTCTATGAAATGTAAACATGTTTGTGCTAGTTTTAGGCCTCAACAAGCCGTGGATGCTTCAAACATGCTATTCCGAGGAGGCTTAGCCATGCTTGGGAGTGGAATTGACTTACACATTTGTAAGGTAGTGAAAATTTGTGATTTTGGGCTAAGTATGATTAACTACACTCTCACCCAACTATGCTCTCCACTAGGTGTTTAGTGTGGAGCATAGTTCTAGGTTGGTGGATCATTAAATGATCCTGGGAGGGCATATAGGCATGATTTTACCATGGTAACTATTCATTTTCTTGCTTTTTCATCATGACGTTGGGAGTGTAGTCTTGTTGCTACTTCTACCATCACTGCCAATGGAGAGTGTAGTTGGGGGAAAGATAATGCATTAGAGTGAATGCCTACATTTAGGATTGGTGAACATCATTGAGGGGGAGAGAGCACTAGGCTACTTTCCATAGGCACCTGTGGAGGAGAGGAGGCCATCAATGTCAGCTAGGTACTGACCACACTCTCCCATTTTGGATTCAATTTTTTATGGTTTTTTCTTGGTGAGGATTTTGAGGGTTGTAGGGAGCATAGTGTCATGCACCATCTTGCATGCCTTACCATGGTAGTGACCATTGCGATTGTGCATCATCCATGCTACTATGTGATGGTGTTGAGGGTTTTTATGGTGGGAGTGTTTTGCTTATTTTGGGCCATGGGCTTAGGGCCTTATGGTGGCCTTGCAGTGTAGCTGTGATGGTTGCCATTCCACCTTGTGGTGTGGCTATGGGAGTTGCAGCTACCACTACATGTTGCGGCATGACTACCAAATCCACAGTCACTATTAGCACTAGGGTTTGTTGTGCCCCCTCTTTTCTTACAGGGTTACAAGGTTTAAGACTATGTGTCTCATAGCGGCATGGCTGTAGGGGCCATGACCATCATTGCAAGCCTCTTTGCTATTATTTATTTGTGTTGTTGCATCCATTAGTGGGCATGGGATTTAAGGCCACATGGGAGGCTAGGGTTTAGGCCTTTGCACACCATAGCCAGGCTATAGGTGTTCCTATAGCAACTAGGGCACAAGGGTAGGTGCTATGGAGTGGGGTTAGGGGGTTAGGGCCAACCATAGGTGATACCTCGCAATGTGGCCATAGGCATCATGGCTGCGGTTACGATCAGTGGTAGACTGCATGTGTTTCTTTCATTTTTTTTCATTTGTTTCTTTGGTGGGGGGCATGGCCAACCACAATGGTAGGGCCTTAGTGGGGCACCATGAGACACCATGGGGAGACTATGCTCTCCATGGCTATGGGACAGAACTATGCTCTCCATGCTTCTAGGGTCAAGAGGGTAGTTTGCTAAGTGTTTGCCAAAATGCCTACTTTGTTAAGTGTTTATTGAAATGTGTTTGCCAAAATGTATTTTTTTGAGACTACACTTTCCACATTTTACAGCATAGTTAGGGTAGTCCCAGAGTTAGAAAAATTTTATCCTTTTTTGGACTACGCTCTCCACTAAGGTAGTCCAAAGTTAAAGAAATTTTGACAAAATTTTGTTAACTATGCATGATGCTAGACTTGCAAAGCATAGCACTAAGCCTATGAAAAACATGTTATACCCTAGTGAGTGCCAGGCATGTCAAATGAGTTAAGCGATGTCCTACACCCATGGGGGCCTAGGGTGTATTATCAAAATTGGGAATTTTTTACTAGTTTGTGTTATATTTTGCTAGTTTTGCTAACTTATCTTGGTATTTTAATGCCAAAATTTGCATTTATGTATGTGTACTAATGCTTTGCTTGTTGCTTGTTGGTTGAAGGGTGTTGTTGAAGCCCGTATTGATAGTAGTTGAGCTCATGGGCATCCTATGTTGCATGAACAAACCTGTTCCTAACACACTTGCAACAAATATGTGAGTGGGCCATTAGGTAGTGTGGTTTCAGCCAAGAGCTTGGTAGTTCTTAGAATACCTATTGCAGCAATTTAGTGTGATCATGTGGTCACACTTGGCAATGGAGGCTGCTAGTGCTATCATTGAGATGTTGTTGCCCGAGGCTAACCATGGCATCTTGAAGTTCATCTTAGATGAGCCCATTTCTAATGTTGATGGGGTAGGTGGTTCAGGCATAGGCCATAGGAGCGCTTGGCAGCTATCCAGTGTATGGCGCATAACAAGGTTTACTTGTTATAACAAGAGAAACATCCTTTTTATTGTACTATAGGTGCATACCCTGTTCTAGAACCCACCTAGAACTATCTACTGTGCTAGAGGGTAAGTGCTTTTATGGTTCTTGCAATGTTTTTTTGCTACTAGCTTATGTTAAACTACTAACAGCTCATGGTTAGTGCCAAGTCCAGAGTTGATGAGGGCCTGCATGATGAAGCAAAAGTTTTAACCTTGACCCGCACTTCCCTGGAGGTGTTCTCATCATGCAAAAATCTTTGGGCAGTTTTGATTGAGTAAGTGGGGCATGATTTGGAGGCCTACCCTACCCAATACCTAAAGGCATACGAGCGATATAGGATCCATGGCTAGTTGGATGAGGAGTGGGCTATTGGTAAGATTAACACCAAGGAGATGCTTGTAGCACCACCCCTATCTCACATGCTATTTGTACCATGTATGCATTTATGTTTTGGCTCATGTGGTTGCTCATGTATGCTTTTTAGTTTACCTTGTTTGCATGATGCTAACGTTAATTACATTATGTTGTAGTGGTGGTTACCTTAGCTAAGGTGACAATGATCACCACAAGCCACACATAGCCCACCCTCATCATGCAACACTGGCTATGCCATAAAGAACTAGATGCACTGATAGCTTGACTTGCGCATGCTGGGTTAATGGACCTATTCTTGGTCCTTAGACTAAGTATCTTGATGACTGAAATAGTTACCATCATCGACTTCTTTAGTAGTGATGTTAGGCAATTTGTCACCTAGGTGCATAGCATGATAGAAGTGTTGGATCTCAGCAAGGCCTTCTTTGCTGACCTCTTTAGCATTCCTACTAATGGTTTGATGATTGTTGATAAGGCCAACAGAGAGGTGGACCATAGAGTGAAGATTGAGGACTAGTTAGTGGCCATTTAGTCTCACAAGGGCATACCAATCAAGGATGTGCAAGTGTCAGAGGTATGAAAGCTTTGCCCTCTATTCTATGCTCATGCCTTGCCAAAGCTACTTTTTCAAGGAAAGATCCTTGGGGTGGAGTAGGCACAAGTGATGAAGGAGGTCTTGCTAGAGGGCATGAGGTTCAACTGGGTAGTGTACATAGCCATTGGCTTGCATGCAAAGATCTCTAGGCTACGATTCAACCTCCAAGTGAGGTCTCACATCCATTTTGCATTCTTCGCAGGATACCTACGAGGGTTTGCAAAGCTTTTGGTTATGTGAGATGATGGACAATGGATGGTGCAGGACCATGAGCAACTATCTAAGTCATGAATCAAGAATATGTTCTTGACCACATGCACATAGGACCCTCTTGAGGGAATCAATGAGTCTCATTAGTAACAATTAAGGGTCTCGTGGGGAACTTGCATTACTTGTGCTTTAGTGTAGGTAAGGGTCCTCTAGTTGGCACCATGGAACAAGCAAGGTGAATTGTTATATAGTAGAGATGGTGGGGCCATCTAAGGCCAAGATTAAGAGGTTGCATCCTTAAGAGGAAGCTATCCCTGAGGTCAAGAAGCCAAGCAGTAAGAGAATCCACATCAACCTTCCAAGCTTATGTGTAGATGTTGCAGGTATGTGTAGCTTCTAAGATGCGTTAGTTGCATTTATGCATGTATTTTTATTTTTATGTTTTTTTGTTATGCTATATTGTTAATTAGTTAATAATGTGCTATGCATACTAATGTGCTATATGTGTTAATCAAAAAAAGAAAAAAAAAGAGAGGGCTGCAAGAGCAGTAGTCGAGGCGGTAGCGGATGAAGCACTTCCTCAAGCTGAGGAGGAGGATGCTTAGGGAGATGATCCTCACGAGGTGATGGAGGTCCTCCAATAGTTGGAGGAAGAGTGGTTGCTTCACCTTGATGGGGCTAACTTTGATAGTTTGTTTGATGGTATGCAGCTCAGTGAGCCCCTTGCTCTCACACCTGAGGGCTTACTAGGTAATCAACTTGTATTGCCATCTGTCTTCCCTTATTTGCTCTAGTATCTTAAGTTATTGGGCTTGGTGCTAATTGCATCAAATGTTCCTATTAGTGGTTCCACATTTAGCTACTACATGGAGCCATGGGTAGATATGCTAGATAAATTCTTCTTCATGGAAGGTGTTGTTAAGGACATGGTAGATTGCTTGTGACAAGCAGACCCTAAGCTTAGTATGTGTGCAATGTTTTCATCTTATGCCATTTTTTTATTGCTTAAATGCTTAGTTTTTTTTAGCTGATATTGTTCAGTTATTGCATGCCTATAGGTCCTAAGCTGCAGTGGGATTTAAGCAAGGTGGCCAAGGTGGACATCCTACTTGACCTTCCTCCTAAAGTTGATCAGGTGCCTCGTAACATGTATGAGTGATAGAAAAAGTATGCACTTTTCTATGCAAAGGTGTTATGGGTCTACAAGTGCTCGAATGAGAACATGTGGAAATGCATGCATGAACTACAAGAAAAGGTGACTAGCCAAGATGAGAAGATCAAGGATCTTCAATCCAAATATGCCTTCACAGTGGCTAAATCATAAGGAGATGGCATCTAGTGTGCCTCTGAGATCGAGTATGCCAAATATTGGATAGCTCTTAGTGGTAAGAATGAGGCCATGTGGGAGTTGATAGAGCAACACTCTAGATGGACTTGCTTACTTAGAAGAACTAGGATTAGAATAATTATAGCATGAAGTTTTATTGATGGGGATAGATGTAGAAGAACCATAAGCATCAGTACAAGTGAGAGTGTGATGCATATATGTGATGGTACAAGAAGTCTACTAAACATTGTCACCTCAAGTTGTTTCTTGAGGCGATTGGCGGGAAGTAGGCATATAACTTGTTTGTGTAGAGTACGGTCATGAGTGACTCTCCTGTGAGACAAATCATCATCCCCTCTGGAGAGGCCTCTTCTACTATAGTCTTGATGGAGCCACTCGCTTGGATCGCAATGGACAAAGGGAAGACCCTTGCAAGTATTGACTTTGGCTAGGAAGACTAGATGCAACTTTTTGAAGCTGAGATCCTCCAGTGCTTAGAGGCTAGCCTTGGAAAGTTACCTCTAGAACTCACCGATGTGGAACCCTCTTAGGTTATTTGGTTCTTTATGTTTTTCATGTTTTAAGTTAGGTCATAATATGCATACTTGCTTACTAATTGTGCATGTTTGTTAATGATTGTTGTAGGTGCTAGGCAATGCGGTAGGTCCTAGCGACACGATGGAGGAAGAAGAACTTCCACCCCCACTTAGCACCACTAGTTGAACATGGATGATGAAATTAAGAGTGATAATTTAAGGTAGTTCTGGGTCATGTGTTGCTAGTTTAAGGTCATTTCAGGCCATGCGTTGCGATCTGTCTTTTTGATGATTTTTACGTTTATGATTTTATGCACTTTGATATTTTTTATGCGTTAACCTAATCGAGTGAGTGCGTAAAAAAAGTGGATGAATCCATAAATAAAGTGAAAAAATGCATAAAAAAAGTGAAATGATGCGTAATATAAGCAATCAAGCTAAATTTAAATGTGTAAATAAATGTAGTGTAGGCAAAAGGTAAAATACATGGTGGTGGAAGCGAAGGGTGGACAAGCATTAAGCGCATTTCAAGCTAAGGAGGTACCTTAGTTGAGCAGTTACTTCCTAATCCGATGTGGGTTAAGATGTGCGTAGGGCCTAGATTGCACTATTCGATAGTCTCCTTGATCCTTGCTCACTATGTTGAAGGGCAATTCTACCCACAAGGCATCTTTCAGTAGGTTACCAACTTCTCTTGCCTTTTCGGACGTGTCTACCTCATGTGTCTCATTCTTATCCTTTACGATGGATGTGTCATCAGGAAACTCCACCTCTAAACCTTGCTCTGTATTCATTTTGTTGATGGCTAGAGGGGCTACATTATCACCATGGATGATAACTTCGCCACCTTCATATGAAAGGTGGATTTCTTGGTGGATCAGAGAGGAAATGGCTCATAACTGGGCTAGCCATGGCCTGCCCAAAATTAAGTTAAAGCTTGACATTTCCTCTATGACAATGAATGTAGTCATGGCGGGAAATTCTTCCCTTGCGACAAAGGCTATGGTGACTATTACCCTAACGACAATGCATGCCTAGTTAAAGGATTTCAGAAATATGGTTGGTTCACAAGGCCTATTTTGTTAACAATGATGTACAAAGTTATGTTTATTGCTACCCTGTCGTCAATGTGCACTTTCTAAATCTTGCATTACCCAACACATATGGTGATGAACATGGATGCTGTTATGACCTTACCCTTCTCATGGTTGACCTTAATTGCCTCATCATGAAATGCTAGAGAGGTGAAGCTTCATTCTTGTAGTTCATATGGTAACATCACTACATGGATGGAGTTCTTATTTGCAGGGATGTGCTTCATGATAGGAATAGAGGTCAACATCCACACTAGTGCTTCACGGTGGGCAGATGGGGCTGTGATCAGGTCATACAAGCTTAATGTTGTATTCTTCTATTTGTGCACTTGCTTAACTTGGGCTAATGCATCCACGAAGTCTTTACCATATATTATGTTTTTGCTAGCTTTAACTTCCTCCATGTGTCCTAAGATATGGATCTCTCTTGGAGGTGATTTGTGCTTGGCTTGGTTGGTTTGCCTAGGGGCTTCAATGCTCCTTTGTGCTTTGCTGGTTCTAGCTTATTCAGTTACCTTGGCCATGGGGATTGTAGATATGGGTATTGGCTTTGGTAGACCTAGTGCCCTTTGCTCTTGACATTGCCTAACCATCTAGTTTGCAAGATGCTTGTTAGGCCTCCTATGTTTCCATCTAGGGAATCTACCCATGTTGCCAGCATTCAGCTCTTGAAAATGAAGGGATTAACACGTTGCCCACTACTAGGCTTTGGGTAGGTGAGGAGCTAGCATGTTGTGACACCCTAATGACAAAGGGTGGCTGAATAGTTGTTGTTGTGGCATGTTGTGGGATCTTAATAATGAAGGGTGTTGTGGGTGCTTGAGGTGATGCTTTAATGATGAAAGGGGGCCTCAAACCCATAGGGGTTAAGGGGACCCTTATGTTACTAGAGGGCATGTGGACCACGAATGGCTACTGCATTGGTTCCAGGTTGTCATCAATGCTAATAGTGTTTACGACATAGCTGGCATCGTTTGCATTTAGAGGGAGGGTCCTTGTACACCCTTGTAGATTAGTTCTGTAGCCTAACCGGGTTAGCCGTGTGAGGTACCAGCATGCCTCTGTTAATCATTATTTGGAGATCATCCTACATGGCTATGCAAAAATTAGTGTTATGACTGGGCAACTCATGGTAGTGGAAGAACTGGTCTAGCTTGAAATGCTTTAGGATCAAGGGCTTATTAGTGTTGTCAAAGTGGGGTTTCTGAGTAGCTCGAAGTATCTATCATGCCTTTTATGAGC
Source organism: Gnetum montanum (assembly GCA_015680685.1). Taxonomy (NCBI): domain Eukaryota; kingdom Viridiplantae; phylum Streptophyta; class Gnetopsida; order Gnetales; family Gnetaceae; genus Gnetum; species Gnetum montanum. Next base: position 240,039 of record MNCI01028444.1, on the reverse strand, counting down.
ATCCTTAGACATTTTCTTATCTTAGATGTGCTTGACTTTTAATAGTTGTTCCAGCAGCTTTGAGGGCTTCAATGGCAATAGGGTGTACTTGGAGTGATCTCTGTGCTAGAAGTTAAGCCTTGGAGTAGCTTATGCTGTGGCCACCGATGATGTGGATTGGTTAGTTGTGATAGTGTTAGAGTTGGTGGCTTTATTACTAGCTAAAGCTTTGGGTTGCCTAGTTGTTAGCCTTGTGTTAGTTGTTTTGACCTCTTTGGCCATAGTCACCATCATTGCATTTTGCTTCCCCTTATCCTTATATCTCTTTGCATGTAGATTGTTGTAGGCCATGTAGGCTGGGTCCTTACTAGCTTCTACTGCATCTTGTATGCTCTTGGTTTGAGAAAATGTTTGCCTTAGAGACTATGAGCCTAAGTAGTATAGCTTTGACTTTATGAAGTCATTGATTGCACCCTTAAAGATGGCTAGGAGATGTGTCTTAGCTATCGGCTCTCATATCTCATTTAATGAGGCACTCTAATATTGAATGAATTTTTGCATGGGCTTTAGGTGACCTTGCTTGATTTGTGTTAGTTGGTCCAATGTTTTCTTCAGCTTCAAGTTGTACTTGAAGCATATCACAAATTAGCTTAGAAGATCCTCCAAAGAGGAAATAGAGCTTTTTGGTAATGCACGGTACTATTCTAGCACCTTGCCAGTGAGTGACCTGGTAAACATGCATATGATGGCATGTGGCCATGCTTGCAATAGTAAATACTTCAACCTAAATGTGACCATATGCGTATTGGAATCCCCCTCACCATTATACTTTGTAAACTAAGATAGTGGAACCCTAGCCAGAGGAGTTAGTGATGGGATCATAGGAATTACGGGATCATCTTGGTAAAAGTTCAACACTTTGACAATTTTAGAGGAGGCAACCTTGAGCCAAATTACCTCTTAGGTCAGGATTTGAATCATCTAGAACACTTGGTCTAAGTTGTGAGATGCTCCAATTGGCTATGCTGGTTGTGTGACTTGTTGTTGGATAACTATGTGGTCCATGGCCTAGTTGTGAATTGCAGAATCATCGAATAGGCTTAATTTGTGGGCTGAGTTGTAAGGATGATGATCAACGTAGGTAATGCATATGTGGGTTGGGTTGACACTAGGGGTGTTGATGAAATAGGCAAGCCACAGGGTGCTTGAGTTGCTTGGGGCCTAGAGACAGCCCTTGCGCAGAAGTGTTGTTGAGTTGATGTGGTTGTGCCAGGAACGATGGCTGAATGGATGTTAGTGATGCCATAAATGGCAAGCTATAAGGGGCTAGTGTGTCATGTTGGGTCTGGTGTGTTGATATAACAGGTGTTGACCTAGATGGTGAAGTCGGTGCTATGACTATCTGAAGAAGAATAGGTAAATGAGACTATAGAAGAACCAGACTAAGGATCACACATTGGAAGATGGTGTGGAAGGAGCCCTCCTACTTGGTGCAAGCTTCAAACTCATCCTCTTCTTTTTTTAGGGTTTCTTCATAGGCTGTCCCTACTTTGCACTCACCTACCTAGATGAGCTAGGCTAGTATCTAATGGTAGATCTTTATGAGTGGGATGATGTTAAGTGAGAAGGGGGCATACTTTTGTTCATTCTAATGAATAAGTTCATAGCCTTGTTTCGCTTCCATGTCCAAGCGGTCTACAAATAGCCCTACTTGGATATTTGCACATATAAAGTTGTATTGTTTATCACTTAGCGCGATGTACTCTAGGTCTTTGCCATGTAGCCTAAGGGATTGCCTTAGCTCTGCCATTAAAGGATTCCCAAGGTTGTCAATCTTGGTCTCTTGTTGGATGGGTAAGATGGTAAGTGTACATGGGACTGATGTTGAAGGCTATTCGGGGTTCATAGATGTAGATTAAGTTGCAAAAGGGGAGGGCAAAGGGTCATTGATTACAAAAAATGGCTAACTCTGTTGACTACATTGTCTACACTAAGAGCTGACTATGCTATCTACACTGAGAGGTGACTATACTTTCTACACTAATGGTCAACTACACTCTCTACATTGAGAGCTAACTATACTCTCAATGCTAAGAGCTAACTACACTCTCAATGCTAAGAGCTAACTACACTCTCATTGAAAGTGTCAAGAATTTGCCTAACTCTAGGAATATGTGCTTTGGGTTGCTACGTAGGGTTCTTGGGGAACCTACTACAGGGTCCAATCTACACCAGCTGGTTAGTAGGCAATGCCTATGCCAATCTAAGATCTAGTTATTACTGCATGCACAATAGGTCCATAGGGGTGTTGAATCTATACTAGCCTAAAGTCAATAATGGTAATGCAAAGAGCACATGAGGCAACCACCAACAGAGTCTAAGAAAGGAAAAATGAAATGGTAGTCCCTCCTTCTAGTACAAAACTGTAATGACCAAAAACATTAACAATTGGAACACCAAGGTCAACGGGCACATAGCCTAACCACAAATCTACATGAGGGCCTGCTAAAGGTAGAGATGGAGTGCCCTAAATGGTCTTATCAATTAAATAGGGACTTACTAGATGCAACTAGGGTACAGTGTGGTTACTTGCAATGTTGATGCAAAATAGTGTTAAGTGTTCAAGTGGTATCAATGGTGTTAATAGTATCAATGGGGTCAAGCGTAGTCAAATTTTTCGGTGAAAATGAGGGTGTAAATCATGTGGAGATTGCTGCCCAACCGTAGTTTAGGTGTGGCTATGTGATGAAACAATGGATAATGCAAATAAAATGCTAAAAATGCAAGGGG
>MNCI01028444.1:73386-237238 GCA_015680685.1 Gnetum montanum | reverse complement strand
AGAGAGAGAGAGAGAGAGAGAGAAATAGAACACCATCTCAAATGTAGTTGAGCATAGTTAACACCTAAAGGGGTTAGAAGATACGTGGTGTACAATAAGCATAGTGGATAGCATAGTCACGGTCTTGAGGATGTCTTGTCATGAAGATTGGCATTTCGCCAAGGTGTTTGCATTTGCGAGGTTGGCTGCCATGGTGTACTATGGACTATGGTATTTTGGTGGACTACGATGGTCTGTAACTTTGCCAATCTACCTTTGGTTCTTGCAACTGCTCCTTAGATTTGCTCACTTCAAGAGAATAGCTAACCCTAAAATTTGTTGACACTTAAATTTTGTCAACATAGAAAATGTCAAGTGTAGGGGTATTTATAGGATTAGGTTTAGCACAAAATGTAAGGAAACTACCACATGGCAAAGGGGATGGTTAGGACTATGCTAAGCATAGTCATTATTCATGTGGTGTACTACTAGTGTTAACAATGTTGTGCTTTGGTATGCTTTGCTGGACTCTTCAAGACTGTGAGACTGTGACTATGCTACCAATTGCATGTGTGTGTGCCGAGAGGACTACAGGGTAGTTGAAAAATGCAATTTTGGAGACTATGATTTGGGACTATGCTCTCCATTTTCTTATGTGGGGTTGAGCATAGTTACAATTTTGGAGATAAAAAGGAAATAAAAATAAGATGCATTTTGCTAACTATGCTTACCATAGATGATTTGGAGCTAAATTGAGTGTTGGTGCCGCGTTGTGGAGGTTGCTAGAGACTATTCTAGCTAACTATACTTGACTACACTCTATACTAGAAGAGAGCATAGTCTCACACTTAGAAAAAATTACAAAATTGGCCTTGATGTTGACTATGCTCTCCATGAAAGATAGACTACACTCTAGGGCAGTGAAGAGTGTAGTCATAACACTTCAAAAAATTTGAAAAATTGGCCTTTGTGATGACTACGTTCTCCATTAGAGGTTGACTATGCCCCCTGTTGGGGTTGAGTGTAGACTCAACACTTAGTTAAACAGTGAGAAAATGACCTTTTGTGTTGACTACACTCTCTACGAGAGGCCAACTACACTCTCAATTGGGGTTGAGTGTAGTCTTAGCACTTAAAAAAATTTGCAATTGGGATATTGTGGCCCAAATTTTGTGGTGTTTCAAAGCATACCTAGAGCTAGGTAGGTGTGCAGTGCTATCAGGCTTTATGTTATCTTGCTTAGTGTTTAAATGTAGTTTTTGACTAAGGTTGCTTGGTTGTTTTATGCCTACAGGTCCCAAGTTGCAATGGGATCCCAACAAGGTAATGAAGATGGATGCTTTGCCTGACCTTCCCCTTAAGGTTGATCAGGTGTCTTATCACATGTACAAGACATCTAACAAGTGCATGCTTTCTTATTCTAAGTTGTTATGGGTTTGTAGGTGCTTAAATGAGCTCCTATGGAAATGTGTGCATTAATTGCAGGAGAAGATGACTAGCTAAGATAAGAAGATCAAGGATCTTCAATCTAGATATGACTTCATCGTGGCTAGATTGCAAAGAGATAGCACCCGACACACCTCTAAGATTGAGTGTACTCGGTATTGGAGCACACTTAGAGGTAAGAATGTGGCCACACAAGAGTTGGTAGAGTAATAGCTCCAGATGGAATTGCTTGTTCAAAAGAACTAGGACTAGAAGAATTACAGCACAAAGGTTTATCAATGGGGATAGATGTAGAAGAATCACAAGAATCAGTACAAGTGGAAGCATGATGCGTACTTGCGATGGTACAAGGAAGAGTCTACCAAATGTGACCACTTAGAGAGATGTTTCTTCAGGTGACTGGCATGAAGTAGGAATATGACTTGTTCGCGTAGTGTATGGTCATAAGTGACTCTCCCGTGAGATAGATTGTTACCCCCTATAGAGAGGCCTCTTCTGCCAAGTTTTCCATGGAGCCACCCACATGGACTGTTGTGGACAAAGGAAAGACCCTTGCAGGTATTGACTTTGGCCAGGAATATTAGATGAAACTTTCCAAAGTTGAGATCCTCTATTAGTTAGAGGCTGGCCTTGGAAAGTTACCTTTAGAGCTCATTGATGTAAGACCCTCTCAGGTTAGTTTTTTGCTACATTAGTTTATACCTTTTTTATGCTTTTTGTATTTTTGAATTAGCTTGATATATGTAATGCATGCTTAGTAATTGTGTATATTTTTTTTAATTGTGGTAGACAAAAAATGATGCTTAAGGTCCCAGTGACTTGGTAGAGGAAGCAGAACCTCCACCTCCACTTAGTGCTACTGGTTGAGCATGATCAAATGTACCTCCCATATGGATTTTTGCTGTATTTTTTCTATGTGATGCTACTCATACTATGTTGTGGCTATGTCTGGCTATTAATGCCACATTTTGTTATGTATGACTATTTACTAAGTGTAATGTGCAATCTTTTATCGCTATATGATGATTTTATTGCATTTGCTATGATTATGCTTACAATGTAACCTATGCTAACATGCCTAAGTGATGAATTCATGTGCAAAGATGTGTTATGCTAGCCTAGAGTAATACTGGGCCATTGCAAGCTATAGTGAGTCTAGGCCATTGTGAGCCGTGTCAATTTAAAGCCTTGACAGGCCTCATTCTAGTTTAAGACCATAGCAAGAGGGCCAATGCTAGTTTTTGGCCATTTTGGGCCATGCGTTACTAGTTTAAGGCCATAGCAGGCCGTGGTGGTAGTTTAAGGTCATTCTGGATCATGCATTGCCAGTTTAAGGCCATAGTGGGCCATTGCTAGTTTTTGATCATTTTAAGCCATGCATTGCCAATTTAAGGCCATAATGATCCAAGGTGGTAGTTTAAGGCCATTTCGGGCTAGATATTGGTGATAGTTTAAGGCCATTCCGAGCTGCTACTAAGGGATTAAAGGTGATAGTTTAAGGCCATTCTGGGTTGCTACTATCTCTCTTTTTTGTGATTTTGGCTTTTATGATTTTTATACATTTTNAATACCATACACTATCATGGATAAGCTAGGCCTCATAGGTCAAATTAGGCCAACAAAAATCACATGCTTGAAATCCTTCAATGGGTCATGCATCATTGTCAGGGACACTATTACTATACCTTTTATAGCAAGGGAGCAATTCCCCACCACTACCAAGTTCATTGTCATAGAAGACATGTCAAGCTTTAATTTAATATTGGGTAGAACTTGGCTGGCCCAATTACAAGTTGTGTCTCCTCTCTAATTCATCAAGAGATCCACCTCCTATACAAAGGTGGTGAAGTTATCATTCATGGTGATAACTTTACCTCCTTAGCCATCAACAACGTAGACATGGAGCAAGGGTCAAAGGTTGAGTTTCCTAATGAGGCATTTACAACAAAAAACAAGATGCATGAAGCAGATACAACTGAAAGAGTGGTAGAAGCCAATGACCTCCTAGAGGATGTNTTGGTAGTGGTGGGGAATTGCTCCCTTGCTATAAAAGGTATAGTAATAGTGTCCCTGACAATGATGCATGACCCATTGAAGGATTTCAAGCATGTGATTTTTGTTGGCCTAATTTGACCTATGAGGCCTAGCTTATCCATGATAGTGTATGGTATTATGTTTGTTGCTACTCTGTCATTGATGTGCACTTTGTGAATTTTGCATTACTTAATATGTATAGTAATAAACATAGGAGCTATTATGACCTCGGCCCTCTTGGGATTGACCTTGATTATTTCATTGTGAAATGCTAGGCATGTGGAACTCAATTCCTATGGTGTAGAGGGTAGCATCACTGCATGTATGGAGGTCTCATCTGTAGGGATGTTCTCTATAATAGGGATGAAGATCAAAATTTGTACTAGTGCTTCGTAGTGGGTAGATGAGGTCATGATTAGGTCGTACAAGCTCAGTGTTGTATTTTTCTATTTAAGTGCTTGTTTGACTTGGGCTAATGCATCCACAAAGTCCTTGTCATTAACCATATTTTTGTTAGCCTTGAGTTCTTCCATGAGGCCTAAGAGATGGATTTTTCATGGAGGTAACTTAGGCTTTGTTTGCTTAGCTTGCTTAAGGGCCTCAGCGCTCCCTTGTGATTTACTTGTTGTGGCCTCTTCAGTTTTTTTTCCATAGGAACTGTAGATATAGGAACTAGCTTTGGCAGACCCAATGCTCTATGGTCTCGATGTTGTGTAACCATTCCATATACAAGATGCTCATTAGATCTCCTATGTTATCACCTTGAGGACCTACCAATGTTACTAGTGAGGTTGGCCCTTAGGAAGGAAGGGATTGACCCGTTGGCTACCACTAGGCTTCAAATAGGTGAGGGGCTAGCATGTTGTAACACCTTGACAATGAAGGGTTGCTAAGTGGTTGTTATTAATGCAACATGCTAGGGGACCCTAACTATGAAGGGCATTGTGGGTGCTTGAGGTGGTGCTCTAATAATGAAAGGGGGTCTCAAACTCATGGGGGATGAGGAGATCCTTTCACTACTAGAGGACATCTAGATCATGAACAGTTACTGCAATGGTTCTAGATCATCATCAATGCTGATAGCATTTATGAAATAGCTAGCATCATCTATGTGTAGAGGGTCATTCTACACCCTCATGGATTGATTTTATGGCCTGACTAGATTTGTAGTGTCAAGCACTAGCTCAACTCTATTAATAATCCTTTGCAAGTTGTCTTGCAAGGCTAGGAAAAAATTCATGCTATGGCTGGGTAATTGGTGGCAATGGTAAAATCAATCTAGCCTAAAATTTTTTAGGACTGGGGGCTTGTTTGGTGCTGTCGAAGCAAGATTTCTTAGTAGCTCGTAGTATCCATTAGGTTTTTTGTAGGCATCCTCAGAAATTTGTTTGTATTGGATGTGTCCAACTTTTAATAGTTGGTCTAGTAGCTCTGAATGCTTTAGTAGCAATGGGGTATACTTAGAGTAATCCTTGCACTCAAAGGTGGGCCTTTGAATGACTTGCATTGTGGCCACCAAGGATGTAGGCTAGTTGATTACCTTAGCACTAGAGTTGGTAACTTTGTTGTTAGTTGGGGCTTTGGGCTACTTAGCCTTCTACCCTTAGTTGGTTGCTTTGGCTTCTTTGGCTATAGTTTCCATCATTGTGTCCTACTTTCCCTTCTCTTTGTCTCTCCTTGCATGCTGGCTTTTGCTACATCTTCTATGCTTTTGTTTTGAGTGAAGGATTGGCTTAGGGATTGAGAGCCTAGGTAATATAGTTTTGACTTTATAAAGTCATTGATTATGCCCTTGAAAGTGGCTAGGAGTTGTGCTTTAGCTATCGGCTCTCGTATTTCATTTAGCGAGGCACTTTAGCATTGAATGAACTTTTGCATGGAATCTAGGTGGCTATACTTGACTTGCATTAGTTAGTCTAAAGTTGTCTTTGGCTTCAACTTGTATTTGAAGCACATTACGAATTGGCTCAAGAGGTCTTGCAAAGAGGAGATAAAGCCCCATATAGTGCATAATACCAATCTAATGGTTTTCCAGTTAGTGACATGGCGAACACATGCATGATGATGTGCAATCATGCTTGTAACAGTAGGCACTCTAACCTAAATATGACTAGATGAGCATTGGGGTCTTCATCATTGTTATATTTAACGAATCAAGGCAATGAGATTCTAGCTAGAAGAGTTAGAGGTGGGACTGCAAGACTTATAGGGTCATCTTGGTAGAAGTCCATGACTTTAATAGTTTCGAAGGAGGTGGCTTTGAGTCACTTCACCTCTTCTTTCAAGCTTTGGATAATCTAAAATGCTTGGTTAAAGCTTTGAGATGCTCCAAATGGTTGTGTTGACTATGTTATTTACTGTTAGAATAGTTATGTGGTCCATGGCTTGGTTGCAAGTTACAAAACTACGTAATGCACTTGATGCATTGGCAATGCTATAGGGACAGTGATTAGGAAAAGCAATACATGCATAGGTTGGGCTGATGTTGGAGGCACCAATGAAATAGGTAGGACATAGGGTGCCTAAGTTGTTTGGGCCTTGGAGACAGTCCCTGCATGGACATATGGTTGAGCTAATATAGTTACTACGGGCAAAGATGGCTGAATGGGTTATGATGATGCCACGAAGGGCAAGTCAAGGGGAGCCATTGCATCATAATGTGTGTGTTATGTCTGATGTGTTGCTATTACAGGCATTAACCTAGTCTTGGTAGAGTGGGAAGGTGATGCTGGTGCTATGATTGTCTCTAAGGGAATGGGTGAACTAGACTAAGAAGGAACTAGACTAGGGATCACTCATTAGAAGATGGTGTGGAAGAAGCCATCATGCTCAGAGTGAGCTTTGAACTCATCCTCTTCCTCTTATAGTGCTTCCTCTTAGTCCATTTCTACATCACATTCACCTGCTCGGATAAGTTGGGTTAGTAGTTGATGGTAGGGTTCTATGAGTGGGATGATATCGAATGAGGAGGGGATATACTCCCATCCATCTTGATGGATCAGCTCATAGTTTTATTTTACCTCCATGTCAGAATGATCTACAAATAACCCTACTTGAATCTTCATGCATATGAAGTTGTATTGCTCATTACTTAGCACAATGTATTCATGGCCTTAACTGTGTAACCTAAGGGATTACCTTTGTCTTGCCATCACGAGACTCCCAGGGGTGTCAATCCTAGTCTCCTATTAGGTGGGCAAGACATCAAGTGTGTTTGAGACTCACATCAAAGGTTGAATTGGGTTCATGAACATAGATCAAGTTGCATGAGGGGATTACAAGGATTGTTGGTCATGAAACATTATGGAATATGCTAAAACTGATCCTATCCCAGCCAACATCATTGACTATGCTAACTACACTCTCCATGTCAGAGAGTGGTCTACACTAACTATGCTCTTCACGCTAGAGAGTAGACTACGCTAGAGATAACTACACTCCAACTAAAGACGATGGGTTTTTAGTAGGTAATGGGAATGAGTGTGATGTGGCTTGCTACATGGGGTTTCGAAGAGATCAACTATAGGGTTTAATCTACATAGAAAAGTTAGTAGATAATGCCTAAGTTAGCTTAAGATACAACTACTAATACATGCACAGCAGGTCCATAGGGGTGTTATGGTCTATGCTGGCTTGAAGCCAACAACTACGATGTAGAGAGAATGCGAGACAACCACAATAAAGTTTGAAAAAGTGGTTTGGCCCTTCTTCTAGCACCAGAAATTATAATGATCAAAAGCATTAGCAGCTGGAACACCAAGATCCATGGGCATACAACCTAACCTCGAATCCACTTGAGGGCCTGTTGGAGGTAGAGATGGGATGCCTTGAACTATCTGGTCGATTGAAGAAGGACTTACTGGATGTAATGGGGATGCAATGTGGTTAGTTGCAATGCTAATGTGAGAAGGTGCTGAGGGTGCAGGTAGTGCTTGCAATGTTAGTGAAGTCAAGCATAGTTATAGGTGCCTAAGGGGATGAGCGTAGTTAAGAGCTTTAGCAAGGCATATAGTGTCAACATGCAAGGATCACTACCTGAAAGTAGTTCAAGCATGTCCATGTAGTAAAACGGTGAAAAATGTAAATAAAGTGTAGAAAATGTAAAGAAATTGAGAGAATGAAGTGGAGTGTCATCCCAAATGGGGTTGATTGTAGTTAACACCGATAGGGGGTTAGAGGGTATGTAGTATATAGCATGTGTAGGTGGACAGTGTAGTCATAGTCATTGGGATGTCTGGCAGTGAAGACTGGTGTCTTGTCAAGGTATCTATGTCTACTAGGTTGGCTGCCATAGTGTACTATTGGGCATGGTGTTCTGCTAGGTTGCGGGGGGTCAACAGTGGTCTACAATTTCTCCTCTCTTTTGGTTCACCAATATGCCCTTGATCACATACAAGGTCTAACCCTTATTACATTGAAGACATAGGTATTTATAGGGTTAGGGTTAGTGGAAAATGTAGGATGGTTGCCACATGATAGATGGGATAGCTAGGACTATGCTCAGCATAGTTACTATTCATGTAGTGTACCGATGGGGTTGATGGTATTGTGCTTTGCTAACTCTAGATTTAGTGGTATTTCACATTCCAAGTAGATACTCAGATAAAGGAAGCATGGTGGGGCATGAGGAAAATCCCCCATGAGCAAGGGAAGATCAAAACCAAAACCTCCAATAATATTTATCCTCATGTCTATAATGCATTAATTCATGATTGTTGTGATGGCCTTGAGTCATGGGAGCATGGTGCCTTCCAACTTGTGAAAGGTCATGAAGCATGACATTTTTAAGGGTTGAAGAGTTGGTGTAGGGACACCTCTTCCAATTCCCTTGTTCCACCCCATAGGTTGTTTATCTTTTTGAGTTGAGTTTGTTGGGCATGATTCTTGGATGTTTTGGCATGTTTGGAAGTGTTTTTGGCTTATTTTGATAAGTTTAGGAGGTTCCAAGATCTATGGGGACTTGTTGGAAGTTATTTGACATCAAAATAAACATTTTTATTTTTTGCACCTTTAAGATAGATGTCTTCCAAAAAAAATAGGTGTCTTTCTAGATACATCTTCCTTGAAGTAAAGATGTCCCAAGTCCATAAAAGACATCTATCAAAAATAGTAGATGTCTCTCTTGAGAGAAGGGCTCTCACAAGAGATGTTTACATGAAGCTACAGATGACCCAAATGCATGGGGAAACTTTCGAAAATGTTCATTTCAATTTGGGAAACAACCAAAGTAAGATGGAAATAGTTGGGAAGAAGGTGTGAAGGCTTGGGAAACATCTAAAAATCTTCAAGTTGAGTTGAGAGAAGGTTTCTAGGGTTTTTAGCTTCCGGTTGCTTATAAATATTAATGTAATTTACCATTGTTGGTGCAACAAAGAGCATAACCTTAACCATGAGCAAGAGAGAAAGCTTGTGAGAGTTGAGGGAGGAGAGCTTGTGCAAGGAAGTTGAGTGAGAGGCAAGGAAGAGCACTTGAGAGAGATTAGAAGAATCTCTTATAAGTGTCTTATTTTGAGTTGGGCTTCATTGTGAACAATTGAGGATTGAGAGGGGACAAGTGTGGCCTCTAAGATCCTTGGAAGAGTTGTGAGTTGAGCTTGGATCCTCATCTTTGTTGTATTTTATATGTATTTTGAGAATTAACTTAATATAAGGGATATTTTCTCTATTTTATTGTGTTGTTATTACTTTTTAAGCTTAATCTACTTGGAAGTTATGGATTGGGTCCTATTGGGGTCTATTGAGGTGTAACCCCTACATCATCCAACAATAAGATAATGAGCTAACTCCTTGTGTCACCTATTAATCATTCTTGAGGTGATAGCCAAGTGGTACAGGTCTTGGTTTAGTAACCTAGGTCATAGGTTCAATTCTCTTAGGTAGCACTAAGTTATAAACTTTTATAAATCTTGGGGTATAGCTATGTTTCACTTATTTCAGGTTTCAACACCCCCCACCTATCACTAATTCTTAATTTTGATAAGACTATTGATTTAGAAACTCTTAAGGCATAGGTTCGATTCTAGTGGGTAGTGTTGAGTTATAAAATGCTATCTTACAGGATAGTAATTAGGTCTACTATCTTATATGGTGTAGAATGTTGGGTAGTACAAAATATGTATGAACAATAAATTAGTATGGCATAAATGTGAATGCTTCAATGGATGTTGAATATTACTAGTAGAGATAAACTACATACTATAGACATTAGAGGAAGACTTGAAGTGGCTTCTATTTCAAATAAGCTAATAGAATGGTGAAAAGTTGTAGGTAGTCCCTACATCCAACCATATGAATTACAAGCATTCATGTGCAATCTGATCGAATTTAGTGGATGGGACTATAGTGGTATCTAGAATGTAAGCATTGATTATAGGTTGTTGTCTTCTCATTTGGACTAGTGATAGTTTTTTCATGTATGGTTTAGTCCAAAGTGAGGCATATGATTATGATATTGTTGGGGCCTTAAATTAACCTTAACAATTACATAGAAATTAATTATTTAATCTAATAATAACATGAAGATAAATTCTAAACTAGCCTAAGGACAATGAGTGTTTGTTCCTAGCTTGCCATACATATCCCAAACTCACATACCCACTACTGGGATTACCAAGTGTTATGCTACTAGACAAACTAAGCAATAACAATGATAGAATTACTAAGCGAATATGTGTTTATGCTAAAAACTAGTTGTGCTCACTTTGCCAATTTATTAATGTGCATGGAAATGTAAATATTAACTAAGTACATGAAAAGTAAATTTCATTGAAAGTAAATCTATTCTAAATGAAAGTGCTACAATGAATATGAATAAATCTTGATCTTATTGCTGTTCATGGAATGTGTTTAGGTACAATGCTACTCAAATAAGATATTGTACAATTGACTCAAATTCACATTGCGAGCACTCCTTAATTGTTTGCTAAGATTAAGAAATAAAACTACAAGAGTCTAGCTACTAGAGTGACCAAAAGGTGCCTAATACATGGCAGATGCTCGCATATTTATAGGAAAATACAAGTATTGCATTGATGGAGATGCATTAATGCATTTAGCTTCATCAACACATTAGAGATGCATTGCCCATTAATGCATCTACACGTTTTCATCCATACATATGCATTAATGCATTTAAGATGTGTTGATGAGGATGCATCAATGAAGCAACTTAACATATCATGTCTCATCATACCCTCATGACTAACTAAAACTTTATCCTCTAGTTATATATAAATGGATAAAGTTTCATTACAAAAATTTTGGGGTAACTAAGACTAGATTGGCTATCATTATAAAATTAGAGTCCACATTACAAAATTTTATTCAAGTGGATGTATTACAAAATGATGAAAAGATTGGACAGACATCAAAGTTTGCAAAATTGTAGAGGTCTTTAAAAGTCTACTAAATATGATTCTTCTTGTTGTTGCTAGCAGTGGAAAACTTTCCAACCTTGATTGTTATGTTGATGATTCTCTTCTATGTAGAACATTTTTGAGGGGTGGACTAAAATTTCTTCTCATCATCCCATGGGTTTAGCAAATATGTGATGTTTGAGCTTTAATCCTTGTATGTGCTACTATTTATCCATGAGCATATCCTTTGTTGTTCTTCTCTTGGGTTTGTTTCCTTTGCTTTTTAGAAGACCTTCAATGTTAGGGATTTCATTTGGCATCATCTAAAATCACCAAAGAATCAACATTAGTTTTGATAATTTTTCATTAATGATTAACCCTTTCTAAATCCTTAGTTAGCTCAAAATTTGAAAAAAATTTAATATGTAAGTTTAAGATGCTTTCATAATAATGTTTTCCAAGGCTCTAAGGTAACTAAAATCATCAATTTATTTAAGTTATTTTGATTATTTTTACTATTAATTACCATAATGTTTGAAAATGAGGTGTTAGAAAAATTTCAAAAAGTACATTCTTAATCCCCCCACGATAAATGAGCTTAACTTTAGAAGCACACATGTTTTCAAACAATTAAAACCAAAGGTTTGGTTCATAAGATGGCCAAGAAATTTTCAATTTAAAGGAAATTTTAATGTAAAAGATTTATAGACAACTTGAAATTGATGAGAAGTTGATTGTAGAATCGTGCATAAATTCAAAGAAGTAATGAATGATCTTGAAGATGTGAGGTTTAGTTCAAAGCCATGATTCACAAAAGTTATGCAAGTGGGTCCTCCCTAAAGTAGGCTCCTGTCATAATGCCCTTGAAAAACCACTTCTATAGATATCCATGGACACCTTAGAAGTTAAATGTAGATCATGTCTTTGTTTCAAATAATGCACAACTACCTTGGTTAGTATCTTGCAGTATGCTATACAAAATTGTTAGGCACATAATTGCATGCAGTAGTGAGATGAATAATGGGATGAGAAGGGATTGGAACATAAGGTACTTAACCATGTCTGCAATAGGTTCTTATATTAATTGTGATTAAAATAACCATCATACATATTTGTCTAAGTTTCAAACCAAGTCCATACCATTCATAGTGGCCTTGCATTGATGTGTTCCTTCTTGCGTACCATCATGAGTCCATAACAACTACATAGAATGAACATCACTTCAAAAAGAACAAAAAAGAGAAGAAGGAAGGAGGAAAGTGCCTTAGTTAGAGGGGTGCCTTCAAGCATGGGTAACATGTCTTTTAAGCCCCATAACAAATGCTTGTAGCTCATTATTATGTCTAAGGATGTGCTTTGAATTTCCATTCTTATTATTTTTATTTTTTTTGTTTTTGGTTTTTCTCTTTTTCTTTCATTTTTTTCCTTTTTCTTCTTTCCCTTTTTTTTAATGAGAACCACATCATGCAAAGACATTCTTCTTGTTATGGTTGCCAATAGAAGTGATGGTACATTCCATGAGGAGTCATAGACCACAAGAAGGAAGTCAAAAAGATAACCCAACAAATCTCCTTGAGGTCACACCCTTTGCCATTCCCACTTGGTCTTTTCCTATTTCTTCAAGGCATAATGATTAGTAGTTAATTTTTAGTTTTGTGTGAGAAGAACCATATCATTTTCATGATAAAGATCTCGTATTTAAAGAAACTGGAAGAATGGATGATGTGGTCTCATTGCATTACACAATTATTCACCTAACTGACTTCATAGCATAGAACAAAGGCCTAATACATGGTGTCAACTTCTGCATCATGATTGGTAATATTATTAACAAAAAAATAGTATACATTCATAAAACATAAATGAAATGACTTAAGAAAAGAGAAAATTATAAAGAAAAGAAAAATAATAAGAAATAGCATACATATTAAGAATTGGAAAATTTTTGAAGAAATAAGAAAATGATAAAAATTGTAAAACTAATTAAGTTCTTCTCTAAGTTAATAAGATGTCCCCTTTTTTAACAATTTTGCTTTAAGAAAATAAGATGTTATTCTCTAAGTTCTTTGTTTGGTTCATTTTCTTAGGAAAAGAACTAATAAGTGGGTTGGATTTTTCCATGCATCTTTTGAAGGGTTTTTTATTCTCATTTTTGAGTCACTGGGTGTCTTTTTATTTAGTGGCTATTGCGTAGACTTGGTTTTGCACACACACTTGTTCCTTAAGTTTTTTGTGGGTCAGTATAGGGATCGTGTTAACACTTTGAACTTTCAACTCATAATTACATCCTTTCTCATTATTAGTAATGCATGAAATTTTTTGTCTCTCCACAATGATAGGTTCATCTTTTATGGTTTGTGTTAGAGTGGTAATGGTTGTTGGATTTTGTGTAGGATTAGGAGACATTATTTTTGTGAGGATGGGGGTTGCACTAGATTGTCCTTGTGCTAGTTCTGATGAGCTAGTAGGTTTACTAATTTTATTCACATGTGTGGAAATTGTTCTAAAGAAAGGACATTTTCATGACTTTTGCTGAGATCTACTAACATGATCATTTACTTGTATGTTCATAGTACAAGTGGCATTCTTCTATTGAGGTATTGATGTCAATCCTTCCTACGATGTTGGTGGTGACATATCTTGGAGGGAAGTATGAGAGCATTGAGGATGTGATGGAGGATAAGAGGTACAAGATGGTAATTCCGTAGAAGATGTTATGGGTTGATGATATTAAGAAGATGATTAGTAGTGATTTGAGGTAGAGAAAGTAGAACCATTTGGAGAAACAAGTTGTTGAATATAGTATCCACAAGGTTCTGGTTGGTAATAAGGATATTGCTAGGCTATTGATGGCATCCCCCACAACTGTGGGTGTTGCTACTATGGTTGATAGTAGTTTTAAGGTTGATAAGAAGTCCCACTGAGATAGTACTGTTGGTTGTAGAATTGTCTATATTTACGTTGTAAGTGAGGTAATCTCTTAGGAATTTGCTTTTTTACAAACTTGGAATTCAAAGCAAAAGCTCCAAACTCTTATAGATGTAACATAATTGGGTAATAGCCCTTTGGATGTTCATATTGATAGATGTCACATCCATCACCCTCCTTTGTATTTGAGTATGTAACCTCTTCTACTACAACTAATTTCCCTTTTTGCCAATAAGTGTCATTACCTATTTCTTTGCTCTTTTTCCTCTTCTTGTTTTGATTGCTTAATCCTTTTTACTTTACCTTCTCCTCTATGATTTTCTAGTTGATTGTAAATTTTTCATTCATAAACTTCCATAACTTATCTACCCTTGCTTTAATCTCAATGATAAACTTTTGTATTAACAAGGTTTTGTGTGAGATAAACTCATCAAGAGCTACCTCTTTTTCCTATTCATAAATATGGATCTCTTTTTTGTAAAGAGTTAGATCTCAGTTATATGCCTCTACACTCTCCCTTTTATATAGCTCACCTTCTTCTTTTTCCACCTATTCAACTAGCCTTTGTATTTGATGGGGTCTCAATTCTAATGATCATCCTTGGGCATAGATCCCAAGGATCTCCCTTGTTTTGTTACAAAACCCATCTATGATGTGGATAAGCTGCTCTCTTTGAGAAAAACCATGACCTGGACATCTATGTAGTAGAGAATAGTATTTGTCATAGGCTACATCCAAGGATTCATGGTTTTCTTACTTTCATCCTTGGATTTTTTTTGTTATATTGGACACTCTTTCATAGGTTTGGTATTTTTCATTGAAGAGCTCAAGATTGTTGACCACCAGTGGATAGAATTTAGTTCCAATGATCTATACCAAGTTTTAGCATCTTCTATTAGTGTCCTAGGAAAGAGCTTAAGCTTTGCTACTTACTTTTAATATTTTGTAAGGCATAGGCATCATGGAAGACTTGTAAATGATGTAGGGGATTAAAATTATAGCCTCCCTTAAATTTCAGAATGTTATTCATATCAAGCTATTTGATATGACTTTCCCTTTGATGCCTATGCAATATTCTAACTACCTCCCTTATCTATATCATGCTTCTAGTAGCCAACAAGGGTTCACCTTTATTAGACATGTCATGGTGATAATCTCTATTTTTATTTATCTAATAGTGATGGTCTCTTCTATGCTTACTTTGATGTCTTTCATCTTGTCTTTGATTTATATTTCTATCTTCATCTTGACCCTTTAGTGGAGCTCTATCTCTATACCTACATTCATCTTTATCAAAACTATAAGTTGAAGATGAAGAAGTGGGAGAATCACCATGGCTTTCATATCTTTCCCTATTGTCCTTTGATTTTTTTGTTCTAGGTTTGGAGGAGGTCCTAGGCTTTGAGGTCCTTCTTATTCTAGAACTTATTCCATCTCCTCTAGGATTATCTGCATGAGTTGAACATAGTCTTTGAATGTAGTAAGGGCCTAAATAAGCATATGAGACCCCTACATTTAGTAATTCACTCCAATTCTCTTTAATATAGGTCCAACCATTTTTCCTACTGGTGTTCTCATCATGTGATGGGATATCGATTCTATGTGAAGGAGACATATTTTGAATTAATAATGTGTGAGACTTAAAATATTAGTATTTTCAAAAAGATAAATCATTAATACTTTTATAGTGATAATTTATAATATAACTAATCTAAATAACTAGCACCATCCCCAACAATGGTGCCAATTATGAGCGGTGGGTAGTTCCTACACCTAACCATACATATCACAAGTGTTCATATGTAATCCAATCAAATTCTATGAATGGGACTAGTGTGGTATCTAGATTGTTAAGCATTGATTATAGGTTATTGTCTTCTCACTTGAAGTAGTGGTAGTTTTATCATGATTGGTTTAGTCCAAAGTGAGGCATATGATTATGATGTTTTTGGGACCTTAAACTAACCTTAACAATAACATAAAAATTAATTATTTAATCTAAGTAATAACAGGAAGATAAATTCTAAGCTAGCCTAAGGACAATGAGTGTCTATTCTCAGCTTCTTGTACACGTCCTAGACTCACGTATCCACTTTTGGGATTACTAAGTGTTATGCTATTGAGCGAACCAAGCAATAACATTGTTGGGATTACCAAGCAAATACATGTTTATGCTTGTAATTGGTCACACTCATTCCACCGATTGATTAATGTGCATGGAAATGTAAATATTAACTAAGTACATGAAAAGTAAATTGCATTGAAAGTAAATCTATTCTAAGTCAAAGTGTTATAATGAATATGAATCAATCTCAATCTTATTATCATTCATGGAATGTGTCTAGGTACAATAACACTTGAATAAGATGTCATACAACTAGCTTAAATTCACACTATGAGTGCTCACTAATTGTTTGGTAAGATCACGAAATAAAATTGCAAGAGTCTACCTACTAGAATGACCAAAAGGTGTCAAATATGTTGTAATTGTTCACATATTTATAGGCAAATACAAGCATTTCATTGACAGAGATGTGTTAACGCATTTAACTATATTGAAAGGGATGCATTGATGAGGATACATCGATAGGGATGCATCGACAAGGTTGTGTCGGTGAGGCTATGTCAACACATCTAGGATGCATTACCCGTTCATGCATCTACACATTTTCATCCATACATATGCATTGATGCATCTAAGATGTGTTGATGGGGATGCATTGATGAAGGTACCTAACATATCACATCTCATTAAATGGTAGCTTAGATTGTTTGGTCAAAGAAGATGAGACAATGAGTCTATAAACAAAGGTTGCTACATCAGTATTGCAGAAAAGCCATTGAAAGGAAGACCAAAGGAGACATGAAAAAAATGATTGAAGATGATTTTATGAAATTACAATTAAACAAGGATCTAGCTTTTCATAAAGGAAAATAGTGAAAAATAACTCATGTAGCAAATTCCATTTTGTTAGGAAAAGGCTAAGATGATGATGATGATAAATGCTAAATTATAAAAGTTTTATGTAACAATAATGTGCTAGCCTAGAGATAAGACTCTTGATTTGAAAGCTCCATGTCATGGGCTTAATTTTTGTGGGAAATGTTGAGTTATATTGTTCTAATCAGACTATATATCTTGGGTTGTACTTACCATGATGTCCCCATTCCTAAATGGATTCATTTTGTAAAAAATGATGTAATTTTTATAATAACACCCAAAGGACATGTTATAATAATGGGCATGTCTCTTAAGGTGACCTTTGGGGATTTCACCTAAGGTATTTATACCTAGGAATTAGAGTTCATGACAACATGGAGTTACAAAATCAGTAGAGGTAAGTGACTAGTGCTAGGTGAAGCGACATAAGAAGGTGACTCATCATCCCTTTTGGCTAGGTAAAAGACTAATTGTGGTAATAGTGCTAGATTTTCTTTAAGGATACCAAAGGAAGACAACCTCAAGAAACTCTTAGAGCATGACCTAGATACATTATTTGCACATTAATAAAGCATTCTTTTCATTTTCTTTTGCACTTTTTATATCACTTTTTTATGAATAATGTAAAATTTTACAAATATCTAACGTTTAACTTAACATTCAAAAATAGGATGTGAACTATATATCTTTAGGTGTAACTATGTTTGAATCATTCCAGGTTCCAACACCTACCTATCATTAATTATGTGAAATATCAAGCTACAAATCTAAGGCCTAAACTAAAAATTAAAATAAATAAATTATATATGCATCCCCAAAACATATAACCAACATGATACATTAGAAGAACTATAAAGGAATATAGTATGATTTAAACTAGCAATCTCTTATACATTAAAATAATGAACTAACCACTTGAACCAAAAATCATTGGCACACAAACCTAATTTACATAAATTGTTGTGTTTATTTCATACAAAAAATATGAGTTCACAGGTTGTATACTCAAAGGTGCGTGTAATGTTTAATACTTCCTATTAAACTATCAAAGGTTATCAAGGGTTCAACACACACACACACACACACACACACACACAACCCCCACCCTTCTAACTTCCTTGGGGTTACTCACCCTTCTAACTTCCTTGGGGTTACACACATCCTACCCCCACCCTTCTAACTTCCTTGGGGTTACTCATGGAAGGTGGGGAAAGAAAGGGTGGTTGTTGGAATCCTAAAATAATTTACACCTAAAGATATAGAAAAACATGCCTTATTGATAAATCAAATTTTGTTTTCCTTTTTAACAAGGGCCAAAGGAGTTTGGAGATTCTCATGGGTTCCATGCTATCTTAATCATTTCTGATAGAACTACATGATCCTAATTCCTTTATGAAGCTCATCATAAGAATATATAATGTTGTTGGGAAAACTATGCCTCCCTAGCTCTAGCCACTAC
Source organism: Gnetum montanum (assembly GCA_015680685.1). Classification (NCBI taxonomy): domain Eukaryota; kingdom Viridiplantae; phylum Streptophyta; class Gnetopsida; order Gnetales; family Gnetaceae; genus Gnetum; species Gnetum montanum. The sequence continues at coordinate 219,096 of MNCI01028444.1, read as the reverse complement.
CCTTCTCTTCAAAGTAGAGCCCAGGACTACATGTATTATAGTAGAAATGCATCTTAGCTCTCTAAGGATGGTAAATCCAAATTTTGTTGTATTACGACATCATAGGAATGATGTTGTTAATACAATGTGGCTTCTCATGCTACATCATTGTTGATACGATGTCTCAAAATGTGTGCACCCCTAGAAATATGATACTTGGGCACACGATCTAATGAATTTTCATTTAGTACCCTTAGTGAAACTCTTGCAATTTGTTTTTTTACATAATGATATGAAGAGTGAATGCCCACAATGTGATGTATCATAGTTGAATGGTGTCTTTATTCAAGCAAGTTGTACTTAGGCACAAGTTGTGATGACAATAAAGATTGAGACTATTTTCCATCATTGTAGCATTTCCTTAGTTTATACTTTTACTTAGCATAATTTCTACTAGTTTACTAGCTTAATACTTTACTATTCAAGAACATTATTTTTACTTGCATGTTATTAAATTGGAATGAGTATGATTGATTTCAAGCACTTAAGTGTAATCATTTGGTAGTCTCGGTAGTGGTTTCACTTGATTCGCTTAGTAGTGAACTCACTTGGCAATCTAGTAATGGTTACATGAGCCCAAGGCATGCATGGTGAATCAGAAATGGATACTCATCACTGTAGGCTAGAATTGATTTACATTTCCATTATTAGTTAGATTTAATGTTTCACTCTACTTTCACTATGTGTACACTTAGGAGCATAACTGGTCTTATAACATCATTTAACATATGCCTTACTATAAGCTAAACCATACACTCAGACTTTAATGGTTTGAAATGGGAAGATAGTGATCATGAGCTTAACTTAATTACTAGCATATTGATGAGTGTCAAAGTGTTGTGTTGAAGGGCCCTCATTGATGGAGCCCTATTTACATGGTGTTGCCCTATCAATGGGGCCATGTTGATGTAGTACTATAGCAAAAACTATAAATATGAGCTCTAAGCCATGTTTATGCAAAATTCAAGTCATAGTAGTAGTAGAGCTCTTACAATTTTTTTATTTGAAAGTTAGAATATTTTCTTGTGTGCCAGTAGCAAGAGTTATTGAGTGTATGAATCTTTATTTGAGCACTATTATACCTGAACCATACTAGTGTGTATGGCGATAAAGATGAGCTTCTTGATAAACCTTGCAACATTTTGGATAGTTTCAATGTTTTATTCTTACATTGAGTGTTTTCAACTATTTGTTTAATGTTTCTTAGTAAGTAAGCTAATTAAGTGATTAAGTAAGATAAGCTAAATAGGTTAAATACATAAGTACCACTGCTTCTAGCATAAACACATATTCGCTTGGTAATCCCAGTAGCGTTATTGCTTGGTGTGTCCAATAGCGTAGTGCTTGGTAACCCATTAGTGGATACATGGATTTAGGATGTTTATGGAAAGTGGGATTGTATGCTTATGTTAGGATTAGTTAGAGACTAGTTAAGTGGTTAAATTAGATTAGTTGTTAAATTATTCCATCTCTCTACTCTAAGCATCAAAGGACATAAAACATAAAAAAATAAAAATCATATGCCTCAATTACACTTAATCATACCTTTGTACATCAAAAGTGTAATTGGGAAGATAATAAATGACCTTAGGGCAAGGTTTACTTCCTAGTAGACTAGTGTACTAGAAACTATAAAGTCTGCAGAATTCCACTAAATCACATGTGAATGCTTCGTGATTCATATGGTTGGGTATAGGGGTACCTTAATAGCTCATCATTGGCATCATTATTGGGAACTTTATTTGTTAAAATGTAATCTATTTAGGATTAGTGAATATTATTAATATTGTTGGACAAACCCAAGGTCAACATCACTCTCACATGACATATAATTACAAAGCACACTGATAAATTTAATTATTTTGCAAAATGTCTTCTTCTTCTCATAGGCATGACGATGTCAAACCACTGGTCCCATAGGAGTGCAAAGTGGTATATACTCATCCACATGAGTGAGTTCCTGACTTCACCTTCATCCTACATCAGGATGAGCAACTATGATGGCATGATATGGAGGGAAACATTGTAATGCCCCTTGATCGATCTATGCTTGTGATGCTGCTTTGAACTCTTAAGAAGTTAGGCATTCACAATTTTCAAGAAGAGTATGTTGTGCATGACTATGACTATTAGGACTACCATTCCATTAAAACACAACACAAGAGAGATCAACATCAAGAGAAGCATTGTGAGGCTATGAAGGGGAAACTAATCCATTGTTCCCATTGAACTAAGACAATAATGAGGGCCCTTTCTCTGAAGGTTCTCAACATGAAAATTCTCCACCCTGGTTACTGATGATGGGGGTATGAACTTGAATCTACATTCTACTATTAACATTCTAGGTTTAGGAAAAGATGGTAGTCAAGGCAGGAGCTTGAGTAATCATTAAGATAATAAGAAATTTGAATGTGGCCACAACAATAGAAAGGGACTTGGCAGACACTATAGTGATGGTAGTCCTCCTCCCTCTTCACCCTCTTCATCTGCATCCTCTTCTAATTTTGATAGACGTTGCAGAAAGAATAATCATAATGGAGGTGGTTAATAGGACAACAATATTAATCACCAAGCCCATAATGAACAAAGGGGTAATAAAGGACATCATTGGCGATAGTGAGATAATGATGATGATGAGCCTTTGTTGGAAACTTGAAGCATGCTTAGCATTGTAAAGGTGGTTAAGATTCCAACTAGGCATGTGAAAGATAGTTGGATCAAGTGCTTAGACATGAACAATATTCCAAGATTTGAGGTGGGATATAACTCTAATCGATAGACACATCTACAAGTTTTTCACAATGCCTATGCCTTGCAAAACATTGAAAATGATTTGTAGAAACTCAAACTCTTCCCTAGGAAACTCATCAAGAAGACTGAAAGATGATATTAGTCCTTAGAGCCAGAATCCATTCGCAAATGGAATACAATGCTTGAACTATTTAATGACAAATACTAGAAGTACTCTAGAGTGTCTAATCTGAGAAGGTAAATCCAAGGTTGGAAATAGAGAACACATGAACCCTTGGATGTTTCCATGGGTAGATTTTATTCTCTCTTAAACTAATGCCCTAGCCATCGTTATTCTCAAAGGGAACAACTCTGCCACATCATAGATGGGCTTAGACCAGAAACCAAAAGAACTCTTGGGGTTTATGGCCAAGAAAGACTATTTGAACTAAGAGCTCATCAGATACAAAGGTTGATAAAGTGTGTAGTAAAAGAAGAAGGTGAGTTCTAAAAAAGGGAAAGTGCAGAAGAATATAATATGGACCCTTCCATCAGGAAAAGGGAGATTTGATTCTCTAACAAGGAGGAGTCACCACTTGATGAAGTGATGAACAAGAAAATCTTGTCCATTCAAAAATCTATTTTTGATATTTTAGCAAAGGTTGATAAATTATAGGACTCTTTGGATGAAAAATTCCAAAGTGCTATGAATATTGCTAAAGAATCCAAAGAGCAAAATAGTGATCATAATCATAAGAGGTAGAAAGAAGTTGAATGTGCCTACCAAAGAGGTAAGGGCAAAGTTGTTGTAGTTGAAGAAGTTATGGAGACAGACTCCAACAATGCTGATGAATGTAACATTTGTTAGTATGAACATCCTAAGGGACATTTCCTTATGGTGTCACACTTACAAGAGTTTGGGGTGTACTTATTGAATTTGCGACTAGCATGAAGGTAAGCACCCAAACGATTGCCTTATTCTCAAGGAAATCTAAGGTAGTTCCATCAACAACAACAAGCTTACTATCCAAGTGGAGCTCCACCAAAACTGTATGAGAAATACCAATAGTGGTAGCAACTACAATCATGGGCAATGCCACTACCAAGGCTGCAGTACCCTCATAGACAACCAAATTCATATGGGTACTATGTTCAGCAACCCATTTCTCCACGAAGCTATGCAAGCCATGCATCATTCCAACATCACTATTATTCTCTAGAGTATCATCAAACTCATTCACCATCTACTCAAGAAGAGCGTCCATATCTATACAACTTTCTACATCCATTTTCACACATCCCTCCACCCTCTACCTAGTTACCTCTTACTCCATTCATGTAGGATGAAATTCCCCCACAGCTACAACAACAAAATTCTACAAGGGTTGTAAATTTACAACTAGCTTTCTAGCTGGGTGGTTTAGACAATCAATCTAGGAAATGATCCTTTTTCTGATCCAAAATTCCTCCCAAACCCTCACAACTTAATGTGGCTAGTCACCCTGCATCTCCAACACCTTCATCCTCTACATCAAAACATTCTAATATCCTTCAAACCAAACGTTACCTTGGATTTGCATTGTGATGTTAACTCATGCTATTTGTGATTGGATCGAGGTTAGAAACCTTCCCATGAAAAGATTTAACCTAGGAAATCTTCTTATTTACTTGCAAATTATTGGACATGAGCCATGAAAGGCTCTTCTTGATTATGGTTTTGGTGTTAATCTCGTCTCCCATGACATGTACAAGGCTTGGAACCTACCACCTCTCAAGAAGAGCAACATCCATTTAGAGTTGGTAGACCAGTCAATCATTGTTCCTTTGGCATTAGTTGGGGGCATTGTGACCATAGTTTGTGGGTGCTCCTATCCTATGAATTTTCTGGTGATCAAGGTAGATAACTACAATTGTGACTTTCCCATAATTATGGGAAGGGCATGGTTAAGAATTGTTGATGCACGAATGGACATCAGGGACCTCTTCTTGGAAATATTCAAGGAAAATGAATTTGCATGACTAGAGAAGAAGTGTGTTCCATGCATCACGTACAATGATGATAGGTACAATTGTGTGCAGAAAATATGATCCATGAAGAGTACATTCATTAAAGCATGCAATTAGTGTGCACAATAAATAGATATCCAGAGGTGCCTATACAGTGTAGCCACAAAATAGGAGGGCACTTAGTGGCTAATAGTTGACTCTAATAGTAGCACATTATGCATGGAACCAACTAAGGGCTTGACATGTGCTTACATCAAAGGAATAGATGAACTTGAGTAAGTTCATCACCAACTCTTTGATGATGAAGATGATGATACCTATTGGGAAGAGTTGGTAATCCCTGATAATTTCAAGTCGGATCCCCTAGAGTTAAAAACTCTACTAGCTAGCATGAAGTATGCATTTGTAAACAATGATAAACTAGTGATAATCAATGCAAATCTTTCTGTCAAACAAAAAGACAAAATTTTACAAGTGGTCAACAAATGGCCAACAACCTTTGCTTGGTCATATCTAGAGTTGATTGGAATTGATCCATGGATATGCTAGCATTGCATAGCCATGAAGCCAAGAAGGTAGCCACAAAGGCAGCTGAACCCCATGTTAAAGTAGATCATCAAAGAGGAAATAGAACAACTCCTCATGGTAGGGTTCATCTATCCCATCACAGATAGTAAGTGGATTATCCCACTCGTAATTATGCCAAAGAAAGATGGCAAGTGGTAGGTCTACATTGACTTTAGGTTATTGAACATGACAACATTTAAATATCATTTTCCATTGCCATTTGTGGACTAATTTTTGGACATCATTTCTAGGCATTGCTATTATAGCTTCTTGGATGGTTATAGTGGCCATAACCAAATTCAAATTACACCAGAAGGTTAGGACAAGAAAACACTCACAAGTCCCTATGGCACTTTTGCATATTGCAAGATGTAGTTCGGTCTATACAACATTTCAATGCCTAGTCCTTAGTATTTTTCAATAGAAAATTGGTAACATGGTAGAAGTCTTTATGGATGACTTCTCTACTTATGGGGCTACATTTGAGCAAACCCTGGTTCACCTTGAGTAGGTACTAAAAAAATGTGTTGAAACAACCTTAGGCTCAATAGGTAGAAAAGCCATCTAATGATCTAGGGGGGCATAGTACTAGGGCACTAAATGTTTCAAGAGGGGATTGATGTAGACTTGAAAAAGATAAGGGTCATCCAAGGAATCACATGCCAAACAGAGACGATCAAAGATGTTCAATCATTCTTTGGACACACTAGCTACTACTAGTGATTTATAGAGAATTTCTCTAAGATCATAAAGCTATTGGTCAAGCTTACAAAGAAAGCCGCTCTATTCATTTAGACCAAGAAATGTGAATGTGCATTCCAACAACTAAAAGAAAAACTCATGGAAAATCTAATTCTACAGGCACCAGACTAGTCCAAGCCATTTCATATAATGATAGATGCATCTAATTATGCCTTGGGAGTCATGCTTATGTAGTTGGATGATAAGAAATGTCCATATTACATCCACTATGCAAGCCAAAGCATGCTAGGTGCATAGTTGAATTACACCACAACTAAGAAAGAATTGATGGTAGTGGTGTATACTCTTGAAAAGTTTAGACACTATGTGCTTGGCTACAAAGTATTTGTGCACATAGATCAAATGCCATCCACTTCCTAATGAGCAAGCCAATAGTGAGTCCTCATATCATACAATGGCTCGTGATCTTGTAGGAATTTAATCTCACAATGGTAGATTAGAAAGGGACTAAGAATGTGATCGCTAACCGCCTCTCTCGGTTAAGATGGGATAATAAAAAGGAGGAGAGTCTACTCTTTTATCAATTTCTAGATGAACTCCTCTTTACAGGAGTACTAAATGACCAAGTGCCTCTTGAACCAAAATGGTATGATGGCATCCTCACTTACCTTCTCACTTAAGGATGCCATAAGATTTGGACTTTAAAAAGAAATAACAATTTCTTCATTAGGTAGAGTACTTCATGGAAATTAATGGACACATTTACAAGGTGTGTGTTGATGGCCTAGTTCATTGGTGTGTCCCAAATATAGATCAATTGCACATTCTCCAAGATGTTCACGAAGTCCCTTATGAAGGTCACTATGCATGGAGATGCATGGCCATAAAAATCTTGATAGTAGGATATTATTGGTCAATAATCTTTAGGGATTCTCATCAATTTGTTTGATCTTGTGAATGCTATTAACGAGATGGTTGAATGACCTTAAATGGAGGGTCCTCTATAGTGGATTCAACCACTAGAGCCCTTTGAGATATGGGGCATTGAATTCATGGGTTCCATCACACCCATGTCCAATGGAAAGGCATATATTATCGTAGTAGTCGACTGCTGCACTAAATAAACAAAAGCAACAACTGTCATCGACTATGTATCAACCACTACTGCTAGATTTGTATAACAAAATGTTGTAAATAGTTTTGGGACGCCACATGCACTGATTTCTAATAATGGAACTCATTTTACATGTGTTACTTTCTAAAAACTTATGCAATGCTTGGGGGTCAAACATAAATTAACAACACCCTATTACCCCCAAGCCAACGGTCAAGTAGAGGTAACTAACAAGGAGATCACAAAGATCCTAACAAGGACCATAAGCAAATATAGGAGAGATTAGAGCACAAAACTCAATAATTCCCTCTGGGCCTACAGCTTAACATGGAAGATCCCTATTGACTATACTCCCTATAAGCTAGTATATGGAAAACTTCCAATGCTCCCCATCTAATCCAAGCTTCGTACACTCTCAATAACCTATGATTTGGATCATGACTTAAGCCTAGCATAAAGAGAAATATTTATCAACATGAATGTGCTAGATGAAAATTGATTAGTGGCCCTATCTTTGAATGAAGTAAACAAGGCATATAACAAACAACGACATGACCTTCAAATATAGAAAGTAAAATTTCAACTAGAAGATAAGGTTCTCTACTAGAATCCACACATGTACCTTAGAAAACTAAATTCTAAACATTGTGGGAGGGACCTTATATAATTGATGAAACCTTTACTTCTAAGGCCATGACTATATACAACCTTGATAGCACAGATAAAAAGTAGTTGGTCAACATCCAACAAGTAAATCTTTTCCATGAGCCTAAGTAAGCTAGTGCAATAGCTACCTCAATGGATGAAAAACCATACTCAATTTTTCAAATATCCTCCTTCCAACTCAGTCATGAGGAAGATGGGCATCTATTCTAATCATCCATATGGATCCTCAATTTTTCTATTTTTTTTCACATTTTTGATTTTATAAATTATTTACTTTATAAATTTTTAATTTTTAATTTTGAAATTTTTCCTACTTTTACACCATTTTTTACATCATCGTTAGTACATTTGAATCTTTCTTAAATACTTTACACTTTCTTATATATTTTACCTTGTTTTTTTAGTGTGATTTTCAAATTTTTGCTAATAAAAGTGCTTTATTGCCAATAGGACACAGTGGTGTTGTAACTGCTACTAATGGCGGTTTGTGCTTTATGTTTTATTTGCTATTATCTGGTTTCTATTTTTGAATTTTTGTACCAATAACTTAGTCATGATTTCTTTTTCATGGAATAAGTAGCGAGTCCACGATATCCACCCATTCACAAACTCTATGGTTTTCCTTGTTTTGAAAGTTTGTGGTCCCTTTTATTAAATCAACTTTTAATAAATTTATGACCTTGGTAGTTTTTAAAATTGGGAAAGATTCAAAGGTTTGCATAAGGTGTAAATTCAAGAGGACTTAATACACTTTTTACTCTTCTACTTACTTGGGTGCTCGAGTGTTTTCATGGACTTCTTACCATTCCGTTTTGACCACTAATAGGAAGTTAAGTAAAGTCTTTTCATGGTGTGGTTCCCATCCAAAAATACAAAAAAGAAAAGAAAAATAAAATCAAAATTAAAAAAAAAAAACATGAGGAAATTCAAAGCAGAAATAAATGGGCTACAAACACTAGTTATGGGACTAGAAAGACATGTTACCCATGACTGAAGGTCCTCTCTAAGGTCATCTCTCACTTCCTACTTCTCTTTTATTCTCTTCATGGAGTAGTGGTTGTTTTGTGGAAGCACTCTTGTGTCTCGAGGAGGTGGATCAGTCTTGGAGTGGCAATGCGAAGTCACCGAAAGAGGTTGATTTTGGTCTAGACTAAGGATGAATCTTCTTTAGTGATTGTAACATGAACTCCTCAAGGGACTTCTTATTACCTTAATTTGGAATTCCATTTTACCTTCCCTAGCATCCATCTATGTTGTCCATAGCTCACCTCATTGCTAGTGTCCATGTTGTTAACTCTGTGTCTTGGTCTGATGTATTTGAATTCTTAGGTAGAATCTTCCAGTTTTTGGTCCTTAACTTCCATCAACCATTAATCACCTATAGGGCCCAAAAATTCCTTAGGTTGAGGTTATGCAAGGGAAAAAAGAGAATGTGTTTACTATGGGGAGGACCCACTTATATATCTCTTGGTTGGTCTCATTAAGTACCTTATCCTAAGGCATTCTTACAAGTAGAATCCTACATACATCCATCTTTTGCATCAAACCATGTGTTTCTTTACAAATTTTGTTCATTAAATACATTCTCCATTAAATTTTTTCAATTTTTTAGCTTTCAAAGACCCTCTTCAATGATTTTATCATATTCTTGGCTTGTCTAGGATTTCATGGATCCCAATTTCATTGAACAATTCCTTATATTTTTTGAGATATTCAAATTTCAAATTTTTGCATATGGGCCCCATATACAAGACCCTGTTGACGAAGTAAACTCATATATGAGGCCTTGTATATAGGGCCCCATTGACATAAAGGAAAAATAGTATATATGTGCATAACCCCACTTGAAAAATTTTACATTCTCTCACAAACACCAAAGGATTTTTTCAAATTTTTAGAGCCTAGAACCTTCTAGAGCTCATAACTTCCTAACCGTTTATTCAAATCACTTCGTTCTTTGACCCTATAGCTACTAGAGGTAAGCTCTTTTTCATGGGGGCCACAAATGTACCATTTTTGATAGAAATTTTTTTTTACTATTTTTCTAATTCCCACAAAGGTTTAACTAGGAATTCAACTATTAAACACTGAATTACAAGAGTTAAACATTTCCAACAAGCTCAAGTGACATTTAAATAAATAATTAATAAAATAATTAATTTTCCATGGTCCAACCTTGGCCAAAGTATAGCTAACTAACAAGAGAAGGTATTCAAAACTTTAAAGTTGCACATTATATCTACTAATCCATGGATGTGTTGTGACCACAAATGGCACTAAAAGGGAAGCACATGTAGGAAGCAGGACCATCTGAACCAAGAGAGAAATGACCTAGAATAGGAAGAGGCTAAGAATAAGCCCAAGAAGAATCATTGGCAATGCACATCACAAGTCTTGTTAGGGAAGAGGTAGAAGTGGAATCTATCAGATAGATTTTAGAACCACTAGCAGCAATAGAACACTCCCATTGGGATGATGTGCTAGCACTACAAGAAAATTTTGAGGTGACCTTGATAGAGGCTTGCTTAAATCAGATCAAATCACAAGAGGTCCAAAAAATAGTGCTCCAGGAATTAAACTTTAGCCCATTCCTGGAGTAAACACCAAAAGAAGTGCAAGACCAGCTAAAGGCCTCTCCCAGGTGGCTAATTATCACTTCCACTAGGGAGTGGTACATGGGAGAGACATTCCTATTTTGGAACAATAGACAACCTAGATCAATGATGAAAATCAAAGACATCTCAGTTTCCTACTCAGTGTAAGCCATTACTGTAGCACATAGGTTTCTTGATTAGGGGCAAGTCTTGTTAATATCCTGATGTAGGTAGATCCCAACATAAAGAAAGAATGAATTTAGCATTGCTATGGTGTTGAACTCAAGGACTTTGATGCGCTCACACTGGCAAAGAGGATACACTACAAGATTTCAGCCTTTCACCTCAATCCCACGGTGAGGCCAAGCAGAATCACTACCTTCTTTGCCTGAGCATGCATTGCTCTGAGTGGGAGATTCCCCATCAACCTTCCATAGCTAATCTATTTAGAGATGGAGAAGCAGTTTAAAGAAAATAAACATGGAAGGAAGGAACTTCCCTTTCGATGCCTCATTAAAAAACTTTGTCAAAGGGGACAAATAGTGTGCCACACCAATGACATCATTAGGTAAGTTTCGGCCACCAACTAGGCAAAAATGATGAAAGATAAGGCACCTACAACAACTATCTAAGAAGAGGAGTAGTGACTACCACCTCCATCTACCACTCAAAAAATTGTGCCAAACATCATTGTAACTACTTAACAATTGCACAAATACCAAGAATGGCTCTTGAATGAACAAGAGCAATGAGCAGGCATGAGTGGTGGGGACCCAACCATGTATCGACTAGTAATGAGTCACCTAAATGAGGTGGCCCAGAATATTAATTTGATGGGTGGAGGTGGATCTATTTTCTTAGCCTAAAGAATGTAGTTTCCTGCAAGGTCAAATCTGAGTACTAGAGAGATCACAATATCTCTTGTAGAATAAAAAATAGTCCTATAAATCTTTGGGAACATTATGACCTTCTAGGTGCACTTGGAGGAGGGTGAGGGGGTAAAAATTTTGGTGATGTAACACAAAGGGCAGGAGATTGTAGCAGAAGTGGTCGCTGATCATATTATCGAAATACTCAATGCACTTGTGGCATTTGCACTAGACATCACTACACTCAAAGATGTGTAGACATCTGCAGGGACCACAAGTCGTAGAATAAATGCAGCATAACATGAAGATCTATTGGTCCAACTGGTGGAAACTGGGCAACTATTTCCAGATGTCTTTAACCTTTCAAACGGTATTATTGCAATCCAATTAGAGCTACTAAAGGTAAGGTGTAAGAATATCATTTTGAAGGGAAAACTTGAAATAGCCTAGAAGCTAAATGAATACTTGGCTATGGAAGTTACTGAATTAAGAGCCTAGATTATTGACCTCACATTCCTCAACCTAGCACTAACAAGAGATGAATCTATGAAATATCTTCACACTAAACTAAAAGGGGTTAAGGATGTAATGGAGATGGTAGTGTTCCATCGATCCTTGGTAGAGGCCACACAGCATAAGATTTAAAAAGCCTTAGATCAAAATTTCCAGGAGAACGTATAATTGACTGTAGAGAACCATCACATACAAAATGTTGATGTGCATAAACAACAATTAACAAACTTCATCCATTAATAGCAGGAGCAATTGGCCAAAGAAAACATAGAACTGAGGAGACGAGTAGCAGAAAATAAAAATCTGTCCATGGAGGAGGTTCATGCCCTTCATAAAAAAACTATGATCGAGGTAGCCACCTAGAAATCAAAGGCTCTTAAATTTGAGATAGTCAAGGACCATTGCAGAGAATAGGTTAGTCTACAAAAGGAAGTAAATGAAAAACACATCCAGTTGATGAAGGTAAAAGTGAATGAAGCCCTTTAATAATTCTAGCAATGAAAAGAAGTGTGGAAACCCATTGTTGATGGGATAGATATCTACAATAAAGCAAAAAACTACATGAAGGAGTTGTAGATCGAGAAGATGATGGGGTACATGGAGCTTGCCAATCTCTGTTATGCAAATCTAGCCATGTTAACTATCAGATGACCATAGTTGGAGCTCAAGAAATAAGTGGACAGCTCATACTTTTTGTACGAGGCCAACTTTAAGCATCACAAAGACACCAAGCAAAAGCTTGCAGCCGAAAATGCTAAACTCAAAGTTCTCAAGGCATGATTCACTAATCAATGATCAACTATTAAGAACCTAGCCAAAAGGATGAATGACTACTAGGAGCTATAGAACACAATCAGGGCATTCGATATTGAATGCAAAGAGTTCATTGCCTAGTTTGTTAACATGAAGAAGATGTTCCCAATAATGTTGTCTGTGGGGTATCCCCATTCCAACCCACATTGGTGATAACACATGAATTGTGAATGATTCCTAGAGTAAGGAGGAGAAGATGAAGGCATTACTAGATGCATTTTACCTTCCACTAGAGGTTGTAGCTATAGCAGGATAGCCATAGCTACCTTAGCTACCTCACATGCTTGAAGTCAGTGAAGGTCCTTTAGAACCTCAAGAGCCTCCACTAGTTGGGATTGTCTAATCTTCTTCATCACCTTCATGTCATCAAAGGATGTGCTATTAAATTCTTGTGTAGTCATGTCATGGTGTTTAATTTTGTGTCATGAACACCACAATTTTTTCTAATTTGTTGATTCGTACACTTGGACACTCAGTTTTGTCAAGTTAGTTTATTTTGTTAAGAGTCAATTAATAATCCCATACCTTTCCAATTTTATAAGGGAACTTGAGGATAAGTTTTCATTCAGTCATGGGGTTATTATGAGCATCAAAGTATCACATTGATAGGCCCTAATTGACATGGCCTCATCGATGGGGCCTCATTTACATGGTGTTGCCTCATTGATGGGGCTACATTGTTGTAGTACTATATCAAAAACTATAAAATATGAGCTGTCAGCCATGTTTATGCAAAATTCAAGTCATAGTAGTAGTAGAGCTCTTGTAGTTTATTCATTTGAAAGTTAGAATATTTTCCCAAGTGCTCATAGTAGGAGTCATTAAGTGTATAGATCATTATTCGAGTACTATTGTACCTGAAGCACACCAGTGTGTATGGTAATAAAGATGAGCTTTTTAATAAACCTTGCAACATTTTGGATAGTTTAAATTCTTTATTCTTGCATTTAATGTTTTTAGTTATTTGTTCAATGTTTCTTAGTAATAAAGCTAATTAAGTGATTAAGTAAGATAAGCTAAATAGGTTAAATACGTAAGAATGATTGCTTTGAGCATAAACACATATTTTCTTGGTAATCCCAATAGCGTTATTACTTGGTACACCTAGTAGCGTAGCACTTGGTAACCTAGCAATGGATACGTGGGTTCAAGACATGTATAGAAAGTGGGACTGGATGCATATGTTAGGATTAGTTAGAAACTAGTTAAGTGGTTAAATTAGATTAGTTATTAACTTATTCCATCTCGCTACTCTAAGCACCAAAGAACATAAAACATAAAATAATAAAAATCATATGCCTTGATTAAACTTAACCATATCTTTGGACATCACAAGTGTAATTGGGAAGACAACAAATGACCTTAGGACAAGGCTCACTTCCTAGAAGACTAATGTACTAGAAACTATAGAGTTTACGGAATTCAATTGGATCATACATGAATGATTTGTGATTCATATGGGTGGATGTAGGGGTACCTTGACTACTCATCACATATCAACATTGTCCATCCACAAATTATCATCAGGTCAAACTTGAATACTTGTGACTTGTATGGTTGAGTGTTGGATGCTCCACTACTCGCCATTAGTGTTGTTGCCAGGGATGTGTCAATGTGTGCTAAGTAATTGATTTCACAAAGTTTGTTGTAGCAAGAACCAAAATTTAATACCTCTAATCTCTATATAATCTAACAAGCACACACTTAACCAAGCGTCATGCTTACAACATGACTTCAACTAAAGATCAACCATCACTTGCCAAAGAGATGAAAAGGGACAATGACAAAATAGATGATAATGAAGACTAGAGTATGTCAATGCAATCTAGAATCTCATGCACTCACAATTATCACTACTATATTAACTTCATCTTCATCTTTCACCAAGATGGATGACTAAGCTGGAGAGACCTACAAGGCAAAATTGTTCTACCTCCAAAGTGTTTCATTCCTATAGTGCTTCAAATTGCTTTAAGGAGGATGAATCTGAGCCACGTATAGGAAGAGCATCATGTGACCAAACACATGGCAAGACCCTACCAACCCATAGAGGCACATGTGTAAAGGGATGTTGTTATAAAGATTAAACATGGCCACAACAAAGGAAAGAAAATCAACTCTCTTGTTGTCCTAAAAGAGTTTGATGGTGATACATTCATAACATAAAAACTCCAACAGGATCATGAAGTCAATTTTCAAATGTCTATTATTCATTTGGAGGAACTTGTCAAAGTGTAATTGCATTCAACCTTAGTAGAAATACCCAGAAGAGAAGCAATGGACTCTAAGTACAAGTAGGACTCAAGGCCAAGAGCTCCTACTAGATCACAAAGGGAAGAATATAAGAGTCATAGAAGGAGGACTAGCCAACACCATTCTCCCATTGCTTTGTCTTCATTCTTACGATCGTTGGTGGACTCTGATCTAAGAGAACATAGGTATAGAGACCATGATAGGGAAAGATGATGAAATCATGATCGAAATGAATATTGTCCAAGGCACTATGATGAGGGAAATCAAGAGCATGAGCCAAGAAGAAATAGAGATAGACATGAGAATAGAGAGAGGTATGAGCATTGAAGGAGGCATCACTACAATAGAGTAGATGAATCCTATAAGCATGAAGAACTCCTATTAACAACTTGTAGCATGATCAATATATGGAAAGCTATTTATATCCCAACTAGGCACATAAAGGATAGTTGTATCAAGCAACTAGACATGAACAACATGCCTAGATTTGTGAGTAGATACAATGCAAATCCACAACACCACCTTCAAGCATTCCATGATGCCTACACCCTACAAAATATAGAGAGTGACTAGCAGAAACCTAGGTTATTCGCTTGAACACTCATCAAAGAGGTGAAGAGCTGGTACAAATCACTAGAATTGAGATCAATCAAGACATGAAGTACCATGCTAGAGCTTATTAATGATAATTATCAAACCTACTCCCAGGTATCTAATCTTAGGAAACAAATCCAAGGTTGGAAGCAAGGGACCCATGAATCTCTTGATGGAAATGAGAAGATACTATTCACTTTTGCATAGGTGCCTAGGCCATGGACTTTTCCAAAGAGAGCAACTTAGATACATTGAATTCTTTTGATGGGCTATGTAATGAAACTAGCCAAACCCTTGGGGTTTATGCCCAAGGAAGATTATCTAAAATGATTTTTCAATGAATTTAGAGACTCATCAATGAAGTGGCAATGAAAGAAGGTTAACTAAAAAATAGAGAATCAACCAAAGAGTAGAACAAAGATCCATCTATTAGAAAAAGAGATGTACGAGTGTGTGACCATCAAGAAGAGAAAACCTTGGACAAGGTAGTATAGAAGAAAACACTACCTATTTAAAAATTTGTTATAGATATTGTAAATAAGGTAGAAAAGATGTGGGATTTAGTTGATGAAAAGTTTGCAATAGCTTTAAAAATTATGAAGAAAAGAAGTGAGCATGCCTTCAGCAAAGGCAAGGAGAAAAAAGAAAAGAGAATTCGGATAAAAAGAAAAGGTAGCTTCAATGGTAGACTATTTGGACATAACCTTAGATGAGGAGGAGGGATGTTCTATATGCCAGTGTGACCATCCTAAGGGATGTTTCCTTGTCATGGTGCATTTGCAAGAAATAGGGGCATATGCATTGAACCCAATATTTTTCAAGAAGAAAATGCCCAAATGGTTATCTTATCCTAAAGGTAACTATCTTCAAACCTTTCAACTAGCTTACTACCCCTGTGAAAACTATCCACAACCATAGGAGCAGTATCATTAGCGGTGGAAACAACCACAATCATGGGCAATACCACAACCATGAAAATAGTATCCAGATTGGCAACCTAACCCATATGGATGCTATGTCCAATGTCTAATTTCTCCAAGAAATTTAGTAGGTTAGACTCAATATTACCCACTAGAATACCATAGACCTACACCTCCATGAATGGATTCTAATCCATACATGCATCAATAAATGGTTGGTTCATTGAGTTAACCTCCAAACTATTTACCACCTATGCCACCACCTATCATGCAGGGAGAACTACCATCACAACCTTAGCAGAGGAAAGCTACAAGGGAAGTAAATGTACAAATGAAGAATCATACTAGAAAAAATAAGGGCAAATCAAAAAACATCCTTTAAGACAAGTTTGAAAAGAGCTGGTATAGTTAGAATTTCATTGAGATAAGTTTCTTCTATGGAGGATCCTCCTATAAACGCCTTTCTTCTTCAACAATCACATTAAGAGCTTAAAACTATCATGCTAACAAATATAGTATCTAATTAGATTAAGGTAGGGACACTTCTCAGAAAAAGAATGGATCCAGGAGTTCCTTTAATTTATTTACAAGTAGCTAGAAATTTAGCATGCAAGGCTCTGCTGGACTTAGTTTCTAGAGTAAATTTGACATCTTAAGAAGCATACAAAGCATGGAACCTATTGCCCTTAAAGAAGTGCAACATAAGGCTAGAGCATGCAAATTAATCGATCACCATTCCTTTGGAACGGATAGAAGATGTGGTGACCACTGTCAATGGGTGGTCCTATCCAGCAAACTTTTTGGTAATTGACGTAAAGAATAATGACAAGGAATTTCCTATTATAATGGGAAAAGCATGGCTTAGCATATTAGATTCTAAGCTAGGGATGAGAGATTTATTTGTAGAAATATCTAAGGAAGACACGCAAGAATCCATACACATGCAAAGGATTCCATGCATTACTAATGATAACAAAGGGTGTAGTTGTGGATTGGAACTTCAAAATGTCAACATAATTTGTACACACACCTACAAAAGACGTGAAAAACAAGTGTGTGAACAAAAAGAAGCATGGGCCACTAAATGAAAAGACACCCAATGGCCAAAAATTGAAAATCTAAAATTGCCTAAAATATGAATGGAAATATCTAAATTACTTATTAATTCCTACTCTAAGAAAATGACCCCAACTAAAAGATCACAAATGAAAATATTAAACTAGAATCATACACTAGTAGATAGAGGAATTGAGGACTTGAAACTAAAATTCAGGAATCAACAAGAGAGTATAGTTGCACCCTCTGAGATAAAAAGACCATCTAGTCCAACAAAATACATATCCTCAAATGACCAAAATTCAATTACCATCAACATTACCTAGGACAATAACTGAAACACTAAATCACTAAAGATGATAAGTGAAAAACTTGGAGTGTATGATCTAAGAGATCTAGGGTGCATTTTCCAAACACTCACCCATGAGTTTAGTCATGGAGGAGATGCCTTATCCTAACTTAGGAATTAATAACTGCTTTTAAAGTTTTTTGTTTTCTAATTTTTGAGGTTTTTTTATTATACATTTTCCATTTCTTACTAATTTTCACATTCTTTGATAATTTTTCATTCTTCTATACTTTTTCATTTCTTAAACTTTGATATTCTTAGACCATTTCTAATTCTTTAATAATATTGCATTCTTTTTATCTTTCTAATTTTTGACATCTTTTCTAATTTTTCATGATTTTCATATCTTGTTCTCATTTTACTTGTACATATTTATGTCAATTTTCCAATAAAACACATCGAATAATGCAAAATGTAGTTCCAATAAGGTGAAGATTTTTCTATGTTATCGATCATAAGGGATTGGTTATCTCTATAGTAAGACCACAACATCCATCCACCAATTCCAACAATAAGAGGTTCTTACCATGGGCATAATGATATTCTTATCATAATAAAACTAAGAATAAGCTCGTCATCATTCTTCTTGGATGGAAAAGTAAAGTACCAAGTGGAAATGCAAAGGCTATGACATCAAGGGGATTTGTGAATTCCCTTAGATTACTACTATGAGTTCTCTGCTATTGCTTAGGTGTATTATATCCTTGTAGATCTAACAAAAAATGGAAGTAAGATTATAATAAGTGTTGCCTTATCATGTCATTGGAAAGACATGTTACCCATGCTTGAAGGTAGTCTTCTGGTAAGGTTGACATAGTTAAAAATAAAATCCATGCATAGAATAAATTTGTGGGGGTCCCACTAGAAAGAAATGTTACCCATGCCTAAAGGTTGGCAGCTTCTCAAGAATGTTAAAAATAATAAAAAGTGCAATTAATAAACTCCTCCCTTAGACAATATGCCAAGTGGTAATACTCTTTGCAAGAGTGGTAGTCTTGTCGTTGTGAATCCAAGAGATGAAATAATACAATGTCACTAGAATGTGGTTTAGACTTGGTTTGAATCTTGGAAAGAAGGGCTAATGATTACTTTAGCCATCAACTACACAAAAGGATTCATTATGCCTATGGTAAGACACCTGATGTTCCAACTGCAGCAATCCCTTCTACAGTCCATCTCACATCACTCTATAGTTAATCATAACTCATGGCTTTTTGTAATATAGTTTTATTTTTCCAATTTGATGATACTAATATGTGTGTTTTTCTCAATAGGTATGTCTTACATTCAACTCCTTGAGTGCCTTAGAACACTTTTAGGTGTGGTTATACAAGGGTAATAAGGTCTAGAGCCTACTTTGGGGAGGACTTACTTGTATAAATCTTGTATTTCATACTTCACAAGCAATTCCACATCATCTTGTGCCTTCTAAGATCATCCAAAACTCTAATAAATACTTCCCTTACTTTCAAAAATTTGTCCATGAACCTACAACACTTCATCCATCTTATATACATTTCATTAACTTTCATAGCTCAAAATTCCTTCTTTATGGATTTCCAATGCCTCATTTTCACAACCTGAGCATCATAGCTATTCTAATACCCTAAAGGAATGCTTACTATCTTCCTATCATTCAATTTGACTCATTTGTCCATTAGAAATTACTCACAAAAATTGAAATTTTTTTGAGGTAACTTCATTGATACAATGTATGAGCCCCTCATATGTCATTGATATGATGTCATGCTAAGAAAATACTCTATATAGATGTGAGGAGTTAGAAAAATTTTTCTTTCTTGCCATTTTCTATAAGAGATGATTTTTCTCTTCTTCTTTTGAGCTCTAACACACTAACTTCCACGAGCCAGAACTTTGCCCCTACAACTCTAATTTCTAAAATTCTTGAAATCTTGTTGATCATAGATCACTTAACTTAGTCATGGAGGATGCCAAGGGAGGAGGGGGAGTGACATCAAGGAAATTTTAAGCCAAATTTTTTGAAAACATTTCCTGACTCCAAAAGATAGTTTAAGGGTGAGTAAGATAAAACATAAAGGATATTATCATGAATTTAGTAAATTCAAGATAAATAATTCAATAAATTCTCCTAATAAACCATTTCAAATAATTCTAAGGTATTTTAAGCTAAAAAGATAATAAGTGCATGACGTCATGAAAATTAAAGATGTAACATCTAAGGGGTTTCTTTTTGAAAATGTTTCTAACTCTGAAGTCATAATATGATAAAAACCATATCTAGCCAAGGGTATGAGAAAGGTAAAAGGCTACTAAAAGTGATATGAAAATTCTAATAATTTCAAATCCTTGTTGATTATAGATGTCCCCGAAGAGGATACCGGTAAGAGTACCCTCACAATCAGGAAGGAAAAGACCAAGAGGCAAAGGGAGAGGCTTCACTAGAGAAAAAACTCCACTAGTAGAGCACGTGGAGCAGGAAGCCCAATATTTTAGTATTCACCAATAGATACTTGCTGCTAAAAACTCTACCCAAATGTAGGCTGAAGCACCACAAGTACTAGAACAAGGACAACACCTCATGTTGTCACCTGAATGCCTCCAAGCCATCCAAGAAAAATCAATTATGTCCACACTCATTTTGGAACTCAATTTTATCCCTTTTATGGAATTTTCACCAGAGGCCATTAGAACACAACTCCAATCATCTCTCCTATGGCCTACCTTGTCAACAAGTTAAGAATGGTATGTAGGGGAAATCCTTCAATTTTGGCAAAACAAGTAAGTCGGTGCCACACTAAAGATGGAAGAAGTTTCCATGTCATATTTAGTGGAGATGATAGCCAAAGCCCTTAGTTTACCAAATGAAGGGGCTAATGTAACATAGATATCCCCATGGTCTGATACCAATATAAAGATATTGTGGCTACACCGAGCCTATGACAAGGAAGATAAGGAGTATAATGAACTGACTATAGAGGGAAATATATATTTCAAGATTGGTACCTATCATTTGTTTTCAACTAAAAGGATTAATAGGATATCCAATTATGCAGCCAAAGGAAGCACCATATTGATGGAAAAATTCAATGCCAATATTAACCATCTATACTTCCTTGAAATCCAACTACTTGATCATGAAGTTGTGCAAATAATTAAGCATACTGGGTTATACAAACGATGTTTTGAGGAAAGCTCAAAATGCCTCATATGTTGATATGTCAAAATTGATGCCTCCAAAGAAGGATTAGTTGGTGAAACAAGAAAGTACTGAGGGAGCTACAAGCTCAACTCCTACTAACATCATTCAAGCTACTAGCCAATAGTAGTAAGTAGGACCTAGTAGCTAGCCACAAGCTAATTAGCAACAATAACAACAACAAAAAATAGCAACAAGCTCCACCATCATCACCTCAAGATTTTCAACCTTCCATGAGCCATCTATAGCAAATTGTAGACATAATTATGTGGGAAATAAGAGAGGAGACCAATCTCTACAAGGTCTTTGAAGATGCAATTAGACCAACCATCTCAAAAAATCTTGCCAGTGTGAAGATATCATTATAACTAGGACAAGGCAATGCTTGGTCACAAAAAATCTCAAGGAATGCTACATCATTCTAAGTGATGTTGGAAACTAGAGAAGGAGGCATAGTGATGGTCATGCAGCATTAAGATGCAGTGGAAGTCACTTAAGTGATTACTGATCACATCAAGGAGTCCTTCAACATTCTTGTTGTGGCACCAACCAATATCTCTAGAGCATGAGACACTCAAATGCTAGTTGGAACCTCAATGACTCTAGCTAAACATGAAGATATATTAGAAAGACTATTGTAAGGGACAAGTAATGCAAAATCCTCTTTT
This sequence comes from Gnetum montanum, assembly GCA_015680685.1. Lineage (NCBI taxonomy): Eukaryota > Viridiplantae > Streptophyta > Gnetopsida > Gnetales > Gnetaceae > Gnetum > Gnetum montanum. The sequence goes on along the minus strand of MNCI01028444.1, from coordinate 197,464 downwards.
ATATCCCTAATAATATCACCATAGTCCAATTTCAACTAATTACCACAAAACGAATGTTGGTTATGGCTAAGACCAGGGTAGATCGTGCTGAAAATGAAGTCCAAAAACTACAAGAAGAGCTTGTGACCTTGAGAGTTGAAAGAAGAGATTTAACATAATTTATGACACTTGACCAACTTGACCAGTTTCGAACAGACCATGTGAATTGCCTCATCAACCATAATCTGTAGATGGAATGAGAGAAGGAGAAGATAGTATGGGATGCATCATTAGCAAAAATACAAACATATGCACATGCCAAAGCACTTGCCACTCTACAAGAGGAAAATAAGCAATTAGTTGCAAAAAATGCTTGATTGATTAACATTGAGTGACAAAAGAATGTTCTCAAAGAAAGTATCCAGTAACTTTGAGAAAAATTAGTTTGAGTCAACTAGGATATGAGTCACTTAGGCTCATGAGAACAAGATCCTATCAATGAAAGAAGTCTAAACAATAAAAAAAAAATTTCAATTGAGATCAATGCATGGAAAAATAGGGCCAAGAAGCATGAATGGCTCAAAGAGCATTTCAAGGATTAGGTGGATATGTACAAGCAAATTAACGAGAAAGAAATCCAAATGGCTAAAGCCAAGATCAATTGTATTTTAGCACAAAATCTAGATTGGTAGCCAATCTTGGACAGTCTAGCCCATGTCCACAAAATAGAAATTAAAAATAAAGATCTATAGAGTGAGGATCTCATAGAGTACATGGGTTAGTGAATCTCAACTATGCTAACTTGGTCATGTTAACAGCAGGCAGGCCCTAGAATGAATTAGAGCAACAAGTAGCAATGGTATATGCCTTATATGAGAAAGAATATTCCAAGAGAAAAGATGCTTTGTAGAAACTGCATGTGGAAAATTCTAACCTTGAAGTAGCAAATTCTTGCTACCAGGGCCAAAAGGACATAGCAACTAACTTGTCTTACAGAATGTTTGATTATCAAGAATTGAGGAAAACAGCCAGGGAATTTGAAGAAGAACAACAATAGTTTGTAGCCTAGTATGTAAAGGTAAATCAAATTTTCCTACAATTGCCATGCCCATGGGATGTACCGACTCCATCACACATTGCTCAACAAGTATGGATGGTACAAAATACTAGGATAGAAGAGGAAAAACTTCAGGCATTGCTTAATAGATATCAATTCAAGAAGCCTGATGATAAAGGGAAGTAGTTAATGGAAGAGCCACCATCGTTGGGCACATAAACTACATAAAGCTCCTTTTGTTTATTATTTTTTTGGTCATACAATTATGTCAAATTTTATAAAGACATCATTGAGGCATTTAGAGTTATGTAAATAGTTAGTCAGTCATGTATAGTCGAATCTACCTTCTAATTTTGTAAGCAACTCCATCTTCATTTTGTTTTAGCTTGAGGACGAGTTTCTAGTTGGTTGTGGGGGTATGATAAATCCAAATTTTTTTGTATTACAACATCATCATAGCAATGATTTCATATCAATAATGTTGCTTTTCATGCTACGTCATTGTTGATATGATGTCTTGGGATGTGTGCACTTCTATAAATACGATACTTTGACACATGATCCAACAACTTTTCATTCAATATCCTTAGTGAAACTCTTACAGTTTGTTTTTGTACTGAGTGATAGAAGAGTGAATGCCTGCAATGTAATGTGTCCTAGTTGAATGGTGTCTTTATTTGACCAAGTTGTGATGACAATAAAGATCAAGATTAGTTTCCATCATTAGTTTATTATTTTGCTTAGCATAATTCCTACTATTTTACTAGCTTAATACTTTACTGTTCAAGCACTTTATTTTTACTTGCATGTTATTAAAGCAGAATTAGTATGATTGATTTCAAGCACTTAAGTGTAATCATTTGGTAGTCTCAGTAGTGGTTTCACTTGATTTGCTCAATAGTGAACTCACTTGGCAACCTACTAATGATTACATGAGCCCAAGTTGTATATAGTGAATCAGGAATAGATACTCATCATTGTAGGCTACAATAGATTTACATTTCCATTATTAGTTAGATTTATCATTTAACTCTACTTTCACTATGTCTACACTTAGGAGCATAACTGGCCCTACAAAATCATTTAACATATACCTCATTTCAAGCTAAACCATATACTTAGACTTCATTAGCTTGAAGTGGGAAGACAGTGAGTGCGAGCTTAACAACATTGTCCATTCATGGATTATGATTAGGTCATAGGTGAACACTCGTAGCTTGTATAATTAAGTGTTAGATGCTTCACTACTCATTGAAGGGAATGGTTGTTTGTGTGTGTGCATGTCTCATTGGTCTTATCACTTGTATGGTTACCAAGGCATACCTACTATGCTACTAACCATGGACTAATGAGTTCTGTGCACTTATGTTATGGGTGCATGTGTTATGAGCTTTGAAGCATAGTCCACCTTGAGTGTGTCCATCCTCGTTGCTACTTCATGGTTCTTGGGTGCTGCCATGTGATGTCTTAATCCCCAAATTGTCTTATTTTTTAAATAAGCATTCTTGTCAAATTCATGCATTTCAATCAATTTCATTTTGTATTACATATTGTTAATTGTTTGATTGGTGTTTAATTAATACTTGTTTTAGTTTATTGTATTGCAAGGTGTAGTTGATATAATTATAATGTATATATTATATAGACATTATATATATAAACCATATAAAAATTATAAATATTAAAATTTGGGCATTGGTTGCATGTTTATTCTAGCCATTCAATTTCCATTTTTCCATCCCTCCATCTCCAAGCAACTGTTGCACCAAAGTCAGGTTTCACAAATTGCAATTGTGCTAATGCTTAGAATTCATATGAATGGGCTACCCTCTTCTTTAGGCTTGTCAATTTAGCACCATTGTCGAGGAGGCTAGTAGAGTTAATTATCATCAAGGGTTCTATATATTTCATTTTATTTTGTAATTTTATATTTTAGGTACATTTTATTTTATTTTATTTTTTGATTTTTTTCATTTAAGAAATTTGAGAAATGCTTTCTTTTATTTGTTTTTCTTACATTAAAAAAATATAAAAATAGGGGAAAATCCCATGAATCAACTCCTCTTATTGTGTGACTAGCAGAAATTATTTTAAAAATTGCAATTAAAGCTATGATAGTAGGAGTTATTAAATCATTTTGTAAAATCTTAGGAATGGTAGCCCATGAACATGCCAATGAAGAGTGTTCTTGTTAAATGAAACCAACAAAGAAACCAAAGATGCCAACATGAATTCAACCTTCTAGAAGAACTCTTAGTCTTTACAAATGTACAAAAGTCAATCAGGAACAAAACCAAGAGGAACTAATACAATTAAGTTCTAATTATTCTTCCCCTTTGACAAAGAAAAAATCCAAGAAAACAAACACAATATAATTTTCCCATATTTGTTAATAATATATTTGATATTTCAACTACTACCATGAGTTTAAATAGGGGGGCAAGATTTCAAAATCTAAATATTACCCCAATACCAAGTTATGTAACCATAATTGGAAGAAATACCCAACCAATAAGTACTTTGAATTTACAAACTCCACCACCAATAATAACCTCACTACCAAGTCCTATAGTAACCCCAATAGTAACCTTTACTTATAATATGGAATCATCTTCACATCATATACCTCCCCAATTTACCTTAGGTTCAATTCCTCTTTTCTTTGGTAGTTTGAATTCCAATGTTCCAATTGGTCAACCTTACCCAAGACAAATACTTGGAGAGTTATTAAATCAAAGAACATCCATTATACCTCAAGGCCCATTGGTTTTTTCACAATGAAAAAATGTAGAAGTTAAAAATATTCATTTATTACCTATTTTTAAGGGGACAAATGATGAGGATCTAGTTACCCACATAAGGGAATTTCAAACAACATTGGCCATGTTAGCACCTCAAAGTGGGAATAGAACTAAGAAGATTGCCTTTAAATCAAGATTGAAGGAAAAAGCTGATTTTTGGCTAAAAATCTTTAGAACACAAATTAGTTCATGGGATGAATTTAGGAATCCTTTTCTATAAAGGTTTCTTTCTAATGATAGGTTGTTTTCATTAGGGAAGCAATTAATGAGTTTTATGCAACATGAGGATGAAGACTATGAGAGTACCTTTGATAGATTTAAAGGATTATGTCTAAAGAATCGAAATAATCGATTTTCAACCCACCAGTTAATTTAAATCTTTGTAGAAGGCTTATTACCTTATTATCAGAAAAATGTTGACTTTGCATGTGAAGGAAATATTTTGAATGTGACATCAGAAGATGGTTGAAGAATCATAGATTCATTAGTAAATCAAAGTAAACATTGGCCAAAAGAAAACATTATGCAAGGCATGGCCCAACAAATAGAACAATTAAATAAAAAAGTGGATGAGTTGACATGATTAATTAAGAAACAAGCTCATGGAATTCAAAGCGAAATATGAAACATTTGTGGTAGTCCCCAACATGACCAAACAACTTGTCTAGCCTTGTTATATTGTTAAGAGGAAATGCAATAGCCAACCAAAAATGAACTTTCCTCAATGACCATTTTACGCACAACAATATCCTCAAAATAATTTTAGGCCATTTAAGAATCCAACTAATGAACACTTGGATAAACTCATCCAAAGCCTTACTTCCTTCATAGAAGAAAGTAGATACTTCATGAGTGAGACTAGGGGAAGATTTTAGGACTTAACTAAAAATGAATTACCATCCCAACCTAAACCAAATCCTACATCTTAAAGAAAGGAAAAAGAGTAACTACATTTCATTACTACAAGGAGTGGAAAAAAAATAGAACCTAAACCCCAAAAGAAGATGAGATTTCAAGAGGTAGGGACACAAGAAGAAGTTCAACCACAAGTATTAAATGAGGAAGATCAACCAACTAGGGAAAGAGAACAACCATTATTCTCTAGATAATCAATTTTACCTCCTTTCCCTAAACAATTGCAAGAGGATTTCACAACTAAAGCTCATCTTAAAAAAAATGTTTAGTGAATTGTATTTGCATATTCCCTTAGAACAAGTGGTAAAAGACACACCTCTTTATGCTAAATACTTAAGGGAATTATGCACTAAGAAAAGAAAGGAAAAAATTCCTAAACAAGTTTATTTGGTTGATAATCTTTCTCAACTCATATAATGTCATGAAATTCCTAAATACCAAGATTTAGGAGTCCCTACCATTCTAATTAAAATAAATGGAAAAGTAATTAGGAATGCCTTATTAGATTTAGGAGCTAATATTACTATTATGCCTCTTAAAATGGCTATGTCACTTGATATAGAGGATATTAAAGGAGTAAACATGACAATATCATTAGTTGATGGATCAAATTTTAAACCAATAGGAATAGTAGAGAACTAGATAGTTGAGGTAGAAAAAGAAAAATATCCAATTGACTTTGTTGTTTTGGAAGTAAAAGATTCTGATTGTTTTTCTATTATATTAGGTAGACCTTGGTTAGCTATAGCTGATGTGGTAATTAATTGTAGATCAAGACAACTTCAATTATCTTTCACCAATATTACATTTACATTTAACATATATGATAGGGTAAAAGAAGATCATTTAATTCTAGACTTAAAGGAAGTAAGAATGTTCTTCATGCTATCCACTTTAGCAATAGCATAGGATAGGGAAACCTTAGTGTTGAATAATTTTGAGGAAGGACCTTTAGATCCCTTAACTAAGGAACAACAAGATGTTCTAGAGTAGATTTTGAATTTGGGCTTAGGAAATATTGGAGAAATAATTCAACCTACAGATAAAGATTTCTTGGATCTTAGACAACTAGTTAGTACACTTAAGTATGTTTTCCTAGATCATAATAAACTATTAAGAATAAATTCCAAACTTACTAATGAGTAAAAAAGAAAATTATTAGAAGTCTTGCATAGAAAGTTTAAGGCCTTTGCATGGAGTTATGAGGACCTTTACTAACACATCTCATCCAACATCTATGAACATCATATCTATCTCGAAGACAATGTAAAACCAGTAGGAATTCCCCCAAGATGAATTAATTTAGCCTTAAAAAAATTATTAAGTGTAAAATTTTAAAACTTTGAAAAGAAGGGATTATTTATCCAACAACTCATAGCGAATGGATAAGTCCCATTACTATAGATCCAAAAAAAGATTGAGAATGAAGAGTCTGTGTAGATTACAGAAGGTTGAACCAAAATACAAAGAAAGACCATTTTCCATTACCTTATATAGATCAAATTCTAGAAAAATTAGAAAGACATGAATATTATTATTTTTTGGACGGATTTAGTGGTTACAATCAAGTAGTTATTGCCCCTAAAGACTAGCATAAAACAACTTTTACATTTCCTTATGAACTTTTTGCTTATAGATGAATGCCTTTTGGCCTTTGTAATGCACTAGCTACTTTCCAAAGCACCATGATTTCAATATTTTCTAATATGTTAGAAGATTATGTTGAAGTTTTCATGAATGATTTTTTAGTCTATGGGAATACTTATGATGAAACTTTGCAACATCCTGAACATGTCTTAGATAGATGTATTGATAAGAATTTTAAACTAAGTTGGAAAAAGAGTCACTTAATGGTTACAAGTGGCATAGTGTTAGGACATGTTATTTCTGAAGATGGGATAAGGATGGATGACAAGAAAGTAAGAGTCATATCGACACTTCCAACTCCAACTAATTTAAAGACTCTTTGATCTTTTTTAGGACATGCTAGATATTATAGGAGGTTTATCAAAGACTTTTCAAAAATTGCTAAACCATTATACATGCTCTTAGAAAAAGATGATTCATTTGTTTGGACTAATGATTGTCAAGAAGCATTTGTAGAATTGAAAAAACAAGTAACCACAGCTCTTATATTAAATGCACCTGATTGGGATTTCCCATTTGATTTGATGTGTGACGCTAGTGACATAGTAGTAGGGGTTGTTTTAGGACAATACATTGATAAGAAACCATGAGTGATTCATTGTGTCCAAAAGTCTAGACCAAGCCCAATTAAATTATACAACTATAGAAAAAGAATTATTAGCTATTGTATATGCTCTAGATAAATTTAGACATTATTTAATAGGATATAAAACTAGAGTATATATTGATCATTCAACCATTAAATTTTTAAGTACTAAGAAAATAAAAAATTCAAGGATAATGAGATGGTGTCTATTACTTCAATAATTTAACCTTGATATTTTAGATAAAAGAGGTAGGGAAAATGTAGTATTAGTTAATCTTTCAAGGCTAGAAACTATCGATAAGAATCAAACATAAGGAGTCTTTGATGATGAATTTTTTGATGAAAATTTTTTTTCTACAAGAAAGGATCCTTGGTTTGCTAATATAGACAACTATCTAGCCACTATGAAAACCCCTACCAATTAGACTAAGAAAGAAAAGAAATCTTTCTTACATACCATATCTAGGTACATTTAGAGTAGTTCATATCTCTATTGAATATGTAAAGATAACATAGCAAGGAGATGTGTGGTTGAGAATGAACAAAATGAAATTCTACAAATGTACCATGATGATTTAGGGGATGGCCACTTTGATAGCAAATGTACTACTATGAAAATCCTTCAAAGTGGATTTTACTGGCCCTAAATTTTTGAAGATTCACATAAGTATGTGAAAGAATGTGATAAATGTAAACAAATGGGAGCTATAATAAAAAGACATGAAATGCCTTTAAAATCAATTTTAATAATAGAACCATATGATGTGTGGGGTATAAATTTTTTAGGACCATTTCCACCATATAATGGATGTTAATACATTTTGGTTTGTATTGACTATCTCACTAAATGGGTAGAAGCAAAATTCATCCCAACAAATGATGTTAAGGTAGTTGTAGCATTCATTAGAAAAAATATTTTAACACATTTTGGAATTCCATGGGTGATCATTAGTGATCACGGAACCCATTTTGTAAATAAAATAATGGAAAATTTCCTTAAGTCTTGTGGAACTCAACATAAGATAGTTGTAGCCTATCACCCTTAAACAAATGGCCAAGTTGAGAATGCTAATAGAATTATCTTGCATATATTAAGATTGTATGTACTAAACAAAAGAATTGGTCTAAAAAATTGCAAGACACACTTTGGACTTGTAGGATTACCTCTAAAAAACCTTTAGGATATCCACCTTATCAATTAGTTTATGGTAAGTTATGTCTATTACCTGTTGAACTTAAATATCAATCTTTACGATTAGCCCAACAACTGAATATTGATGAAGACATGAACCAAGCCTCTCAAAGTAATCAACTTCACAAACTTGATGAAATGAGACTACATGCTCTTGACAAGCAACTAATTGTAAAGAAATAAATGAAGACATTGCATGATATGAGTATCCTTAGAAAACTCTTTTCCATAGGTGATAAAGTTCTTCTCTATAATATGAGATTACATAAATTTCTAAGGAAGTTAAAAGCTAGGTGGGAAGGCCCTTATTTAGTTGTCCAACCCCATAATAATGGAAGTATTCTCAAATCACCTATTGATGATTCCTCAACTACATTCCTAGTTAATGGAAAAAGGCTTAAGTGATATCATCAACATCATATTGAGGAACTCGAAGGAGATGAACTAATAGAGCTAGGTTACCCAACTTATCCCATTACTAATAAATTACATTTCAACAATCCATTAGAAGTCTTAGCTCTCAAGTGTACCTCTCAACATGACTCTTATTTCATAGAGTAAATAAATAAAAAAGTATTTATAGTCTACAACTTTTACCTTGAAAAATTTAGAGGGAAATAGAAAATTCTATTGTTAGTTGAGACTATAAAGAATTTGGTAGCATCATGTGTGCAATGCAAGGGAGAGGGACAACTCCTCCTACCTTATGATAGGCAGGTTTAAACCAAAAATCCAACTAAGGGTGAGCCTTATATTAATAAGTGTCTTGCACATAATAAACTTCATTGTTTTTAAACATTATTCTTTAAGTACAATGTTCATAAGTCAAGGCGGGTAAATAACTCAGTTTAGGATAATGCTTATTAGTGTTTGGTTTTTATTAAATACTTGCTTGGATGATTCACTAAAGTGGAAAGGGTGTGTTATATGGGACCTAGTTTCTCTAGTTGTAAATGCATCTACTGATATCAAGTAAGATCAACACCATGTGAGCAACCCTTCAAAAATGAAATTGGTTCTCACAAGAACCTCATGATTGAAGCTAGCCAAATATTGAATTTCTTGCAAAAGAAAAAAAAAGAAAAAAGAAAAAAAATGATGACCCCATAAGAACCTTCAAGCATGAGTCAAGCCACACTCTTACAAGAACCTTACTATTGGGACGATGCTCCAAGCTTAAAATTTCAAGCATCCCACAAGAACCCCCTTTTGTAAGTAGAGTGTTTAAGGCTCAAGCAACAATTACCAATCTAATAATGATGCCACTACCTTAGAACTAGGATATAATACTAGTAGCAAAGGAGTGACTCCTCCATAGTTGGTATCTCAATGGGCACCTTCACTTCTAATCATTCCTCTTACTCTATTATTTAGTTACTTTGCTTTGCTTCTTTGTACTAGATAAGCAACGAGTAGACCCTATGCCCAACCATACGAATCACTAAGGTTTCACACATGATCTAGTCAAATTCAATGGACTTATAGCCTTCTCAATACATTGGTCTCTAGGAAGTGAAACTAACTGTTGCAATCATTGTCTTTCCAATTACACTTATGAAATGCAAAAGTATGGTTAAATGCAATTAAGGCATATGATTTTTGTCATTTTTATGGTTTATTTTCTAAGTCGCTTAAGAATAAATAATAGAGGGTTAAAGATATTTAATTGCTAATTTAATCTAACTAGCTCATGTTTAACTAATCCTAGCATTAGCATCTGTTCCCACTTGCCGTACATATCTTGAATATGTTTAATGCTACTAAGTTACCAAACATTAAGCATTACTGGGATCACCAAGTGCCAAGTGTATTTTGAAGTGGTCATACTTATGTGTTTAACTTATTGCTATTATATCTAGCTTAATTTAGCTTAGTTTATTTCATAGTTAATTATTTAATTACTTAAATCATTAAAGGAAATTGCATAAAATACTAAACACATAAAGAAAATAATTAATCTATTTCAAAGTGCTACAAGGTTTATTAGAAAACTTGTCTTTATCACCTCATACATAGCTGTGCTCAGGTACAATAGTGCTTGAATTAAGGTCTATACTCTCTTTGACTCCTTTTATGGACACTTAGAAAAATATTCTAACTTTTAAGTGGAAAAACTAGTAAAGCTTCGCTACAACTATGATAAAAGATGTCATAAACATGGCAGAGAGTGCTGCACCGACAACCACATTGATGAGGTCACGTTGATGAGACCTCATCAATGTAACCCATGCCACAACTCATCATACCCCCATGACTAAATGAAAACTCTTCCTCAAGCGAACAAAAGGAGGAACAAGTTTCTTACAAAATTTTGAGAAGGTATGGGATTATAACTAACTACTGATACAAAAACACAAACAAACATTAAGTGCCTAAGTGTACATATTTACAATCATTATAAAATTTTGGTGTTCATGACAACAAAATTGAACATTAGGACAAAAATGACAAACACGATTCTTCCACTTTGGGTGCATGAGGTAGCTGAAGTGGTTGTGATTTTCTTATGGCAACTACAACTTCTAGTGGAAGATAGAAGATGTCCAAGAGTGCCTTCATCTTCTCCTCCTTACTTGTGGGATCGTTCATGATCCATGCTACATCACAAATGTGGGTCAGTGTGGGAACATCCCCAGGATAGGGCATTACTAGGAACAGATCCTTTGCATTGATGAATGAGATAGTGAAAAGTTTGCATTCAAAATTGAACATCTTTATTGCATTCTATAGCCCTTGTTAGTTACTCATTCTCTTGGCCAAGTTCTTAGCTATAGACTATTGATCGGTGAAGCGCTGCCTAAGAATATCAAGTTTTGCATTTTCCACCTCAAGCTTCTACTTAGTATCTTTGTAATGCTTGAACTCTGCTTCATACAACAAGTAGGAACTAGCCACCTATTTCTCTAATTTAAACCACGGTCATCTAACAGTAAGCACCGCTAGATTTATATAGCAAAGATTGGTAAGCTCCATGTACTCCATCATCTCCTCGATTTGTAGCTCATTCATGCAAATCTCTAGCTTGTTGTAGTTATTGAACCCAAAAAAGCTAGATTACTAGACATCACCTCCTTCCTTAAAATGATGGAGGACCACATTAACTTTCACCTTCACCATCTAAATATGTTTCTCATTAATTTCTTTTTGTAGATCAGCTTGATCTCTATAGTAATTTTTGACTCTCTCAAACTTGAGAGCATCATCTTTTAGGCAGTTATCTCTATTGTAGATTTTTGATAAAAAGCTTAGACTTCCTTCAAAAAGAGATTTCTATTTTTGACATCTTCTTAGTTCATTATTCACTCTAGTTGGCTACTCCTACTATTAATGGACAAAATCTTACATTTGCTACTTCTATACATCAACATTTCATAGGCAATAATTTTCTGTAGTTAAAGTTACATTCTCCTGGTGAGTCAAGTCCAAGCCCTTTTAGATATTATGCATAGTGGCATTATCCAAGGATTGATCAAAGATCATTGTCTCCTTTGCATCCTCAACCTTCTTGAAGTTGTCCTAAAGTTGTTGAAAAGCTTCATCAAATGCCAGTGTAGGGTTGAGAAATGCAAGATCAACAAGGCAAGCTATTAGTTTAGCAACCTTCATAGCCAAGCATTAGTTTTGAGCTTGGGCTATTTCAAGTTACCCCTCCATGATAATGCATTTACCCCTTGTTTCCAATAGCTCTAACTCAATTATAGTGATTATATCTGCAAGGATAAAGACATCTAGAATCAGTTGCCTAGTTTCCACCAATCAGTCCAGCAACTTGTTGTGCTAGGCTACGCTCAATCTACCACTAATTATTATTGTAGATGTCTACACATATTTAAGGGTAGAAACATCTAGTACAAATGCCACAGGTGCATTCAATGCCTTAGCAATTTTATCATCAACCACCTCTACTATTGTCTCCTATCCATGGTGTTGCAATGCCAAGATAGTTGCCCCCTCGACCTCCTTCAAATGCATAGAGAAAGTAAGGACATTCCTAGAGATTTTTGAGAATTGCTACTATTGTGAGATAGACACTGTTACCTGTCAAGTGCTAGGATTTGATCTCATAGGTAACTGTGTTCTTTGGGCTAAGAAAATTGGTTCACCTCTCTCCATCTGTCAAATGGTTTGAGCCACTTCATTAAGGTGACTCATCACTGGGTGATACATAAATGGATTGCCATCACTTATTCCTACTCATTACTCCTACTCATGCAAGATATACTCTCAAATCTCATGCATTCATTTAAGCGTAGCATGAGACTCCAACATTGTTTTGTGAGTAGGTGGTGGAGGTGCTGGTTGCTACTCCTCTTCCTTGATTGTGGTAGAGGTCTTATCTTTCATCATTTCTACCCAAGAGGTAAGAGGAGCATCTCTAATTGCATCGTTGGCATAGTGAACTATTCTTGCCCTTTTGCATAGTTTTCTGATGAGATAGATAAAGGGCAGGGCCTTCCTCTCACATTCTTTCTCTTTGAACAGCTTCTCTATCTCTAGAAATATTAGTTATGGAAGATTGACAAAGAATTTTCCACATAGAGAAGCACACACATGGGTGGAAAAGGTAGTTATCTTACTCAACCTCATCATCAGATTAAGTTGATGACCTGCTATCTTGAAATACATGTGTTCTGCCATAGTGAGCACATCATACTCCTTATAGTCCACTCCATAACATCACTATGTCCACTTCTTTTTTACCTCAGGTTCTACCTAAGTTGAGATCTCTGCCAAGCTGGTTCTAGTACCATGTAAGCTAAGAGCCTATGTGATTGCTTTCACCAAGTAGGATACATGAATTTACTTGATTCCAACTATGGCATGTGGTTATGGTGTTTCCAAAAGAGGTAGGTCTTTCTTATGTATCACTCCCCAATGGACATGATGATTGGTCACATGGGAGAGATCCACAATTGAGCTTTGACTTCCTCTAGAGTGAACTCCAAGAATGTTCCAAAGTTTAGTTCTTGGAGAACCAAATGTTGAACATCCCTAGGCTTGATTTGATTAATGTAGGCACATATGAAGATAACTTCAAGTCAAGGAGACTACTTGTTTCTCTTTCTTCTAGAATATGATGAACAAATTCCACTTCAGGGTCCTCACAAAGAAGTCTCATGGCATGAGTTTCAACTTCCTGCTCTTGGGGTTGTTTTTGGTAGCCCCTTTCAATTCTAGACCACTTATCCCTAGGTTAGGATGGTCTTGCCTATAGTTCATGCTTTGGTCTTGGTACCATTTGTGGCCACAACATGATCAAGAATTAGCATATAGTTTGTAACTCATAACATTAAGTGCCTTATCTATTTTGGGATAATTACACTTGCCTAAGGTGTGGTCATGGCAAATTGATCTTTTAATATTACTTTAATTAATTTTAGGTTATGAGAGTTTGTTGGAAGGGTTTAACTTCCATAGGTTGATGATTTAATGTTATTTTATTCATTAAACACATGGAGGAGTTACAAAAATTTTGAATTTTTTTTGTCAAAACCCTAAGGTTTGTAACTCCCATGATGTAGAGAGTACCTCCTATAGTTAGAGGACTAAAAAATGACTAAAATCAAACAAGCAGTGTGAAAGATATGGGCTCTAAAAGGTTTGGGGCTCTATAAAATCACACAAAATCCTCTCTTATTTGAAGCAAATTGGAAAAAATTGCCAAGTGTTGTGTCCTATTTATAGTATTTTTACCATCCATCAACAGGGTTGCATTGACACAAAATCTAGTGTATAAGGGGCTACATCAATGCATCTATTGACCACTGTTGATTTTTCAAAAGGTTAAGAAATACAAGGAGTTTTTATGTGAAATTGAAATCTTTTGGAAGCCCATGAAGCCAAGAACATGATGAAATGCATGAAGAGGATTTGATAGGTCACAAAAATGGAGGAATTGGTGATAGAATGCAATTTTATGAAAGAAATACCTTAAGGAGCACATAGTTGGATGCAACTGGTGGGGAATGTAAATGATTTGATTACAAAAATTTCTAAGGATAAGGAACTTAACTAGTCCAACCAAGAGCTATGCAAGTGGGTCCTTCCCATAGTGGGCTCATGTCCTTTTTGCAATTGCATAACCTCAACTTAAGAAGTCTGTGGGCCCTATAATTAATTAATGGTTATGAAAAGTTAAGAACTAAGTCCAAAAGAATCTACCAAAGAATTTTAATACATCAAACTAAGACATTGAATAGGACATGGAAACTAGCACTGAGGTGAAAAATGGAAAGCACTAGTCGATGAGAGAGAAAGTGGAATGGAGTTCCAAATTCTAATCACATGAAGTCCCGTGTGGATTATGTGGTTAGATGACTTGATAAAATCCATCCACTGTTTAGACCAAAACCAACCACTTTTAGCAACTTTGCATCACCACCTTAAGACCAATCCACCCTCTCAAAACACAACAATGCTCCGACAAATCAAACATCATTCCTTATTTGAGAAGAAAAGAGAAGAAAGAAGTGAGAAAGGGCCTTAGTTAGAGTGGACCTTCAAGCATGGGTAACATGTCTTTCTAGTCCCATAACTAGTGCTTGTAGCCTATTTATTTTGTCTAAGGGGTGTGCTTTGAATTCTCATTATTTTTTTTTTGAATTTTATCTTTTTATATGTTTTTGGATGGAAACCACACCATGCAAAGACACGAAATGGTGAGAAATCCATGAAAAATAATCAAGCACTCAAGTAGAAAGGTGACCTTTTGGATCTTTCCCAATTTTGGAAACTACCAAGGTCACAAGTTCGTTAAGGTTTTATGAATGAAAAAGGGACCTCATACTTCCAAAATAAAAAAACCATAGAGTTAATGAATGGGTGGATAACATGGACTGACTACTTGTTCCATGAAAAAGAAACTTTTTCTTAGTCATCAATCATCAAAATTTAAAAATAGAAACTAGACATTAGTAATCAAAAATGTTAAGTACAAACCATCATTAGCAAAAAACTATAGCATCACTATGTCTTATTGGAAATAAAGCACTTTATTAGAAAATAATAAGAAAAACTCATACCAAAAGAAAGTAAAATATAAAAGAACTTGTAAAAATATTTAAGAAAGATAGAATGTACTAACGATGTTGTAAAAAAAGTGCAAAAAAACAAAGAAAGTGTAAAACAAAAAGGTGTAAAATAAAAAAAATAGAAAAATTGAGGAGCCACTTATATGATCAGCATAGATGACCATCTTTCTCATGACTGAGTTAAGGAGGAGATCAGAAAGATTGAGTGTGGTTTTCCATTCGATGAGGTGTTGATGGCACTAACTTACTTGGGCTCATGAAAAGGCTTTAGTTGTTCCATGTTGATCAATTGCTTTTTGTTTAGGCTCTTAGGTTTGTAAATTAACATGGCCCTAGAAGGAAAGGTTTCATAGATGATATAAGGTCCTTCTCACAATGCTTGAAACTTATTATTTTGAGGAACATATGTGTAGTTCCAATAAAGGACCTTATCTCCAGGTTGAAATTTAACTTTGCTTATTCTAAGGTTATGACATTATTTACTAAATGCCTTGTGCACTTCATTCAAGGACAGGGCTACCAACCAATTCTCATCTAGCATGTTAAGATTAATCAATCGTTCTTTTTATGCTAGGCTCAAGTCAAGGTCTAGGTCACAGGTTGTTGAAAGTGTACAGATTTTGGAGTGAATTGGAAGAGTTGGTAATTTTCCATACACCAACTCATAGGGAGAGTAGCCTATAGGGAGTTTCCATGTTGAGTAGTATGCTTAGAGGGCATCATTGAGTTTTGTGCTCTAGTCTTTTCTATATTTGCTAATTATTCTTGTTAAGATTTTTATGATCTCCTTATTGGTAACCTTTGCTTGACTATTAGCTTGAGGGTGGTATGTTGTTGTTAATTTATGTTCAACCCCCAAGCATTACATGAGCTTGTGAAAAGTAGCACCTGTAAAGTGAGTACCATTGTCAGAAATCAATGCATGTGGCACTCCAAACCTATTTCCAACATTTTTTTGTGTAAATCCAGCAATAGTGGAAGATGTACAGTCGATAACAATTACTATTTCTACCCATTTAGTACAATAGTAAACAATGACTATTATGTGTGCCTTTCCATTAGACATGGGTGTGATGGAACCCATGACGTCTATGCCCCAAATGTCAAATGGTTCCAATGATTGGATCCACTATTGAGGTGGCTCCATTTGAGGGGTCATCCCACCATCTTTTTGCCAACATTCACAAGTGCAAATGAATTTGTGGGCATCCCTAAAGATTATTGGCCAATAGTACCCTACCATCCAGATTTTAATAATTGTGTGTCTTCCTATATAGTGGCCTCCACAATGACCCTTATGAGCATCTTGTAAAACATGTAGTTGGTCAACATCAGGAACACACCAACAAACCAAGCCATTGACGTACATCTGGTAAAGTTGTTCATTGATTTCCATGAATCATTTGGCTTGATGAAGAAACTACTATTTATTCTAATGTTCTAACTCTTATGACATTTCTTGAGTTAGAAGATAAGTGAGAATGCCATCGTACCATTTTGGTTTAGTGGGCACTGGTTCGCTTATTGAATCGACAAAGCAGAGTTCATTAGGAAATTGATTAGAAAGAAATCTTTTCTCCTCTTTGTTATCCCATCATAACTAAGACAAGTGATCAGCAACCACATTCTTGATGCCCTTTTGATCTACCATCATAAGATTGAACTCTTGTAAGATCACTAGCCACCATATGACATAGGGGCTCACTGTTGGCTTGTTCATGAGGAAGTGAATGGCACTGTGGTCTTTGTGCATAAACACCTTGCATCCAAGCACATAGTGCTTGAATTTCTCCAAGGCATACACCTCTTCCATCAGCTCTTTTCTTGTTGTGATGTAATTGAGCTATGCATCTACAATGCTTTGGCCTTTGCAGTAGATGTAATATGGACATTTCTGATCATCCAATTGCATAAGAAGAGCTCCCAAGGCATATTTTCATGCATCCATCATAATGTAAAATGGTCAAGACCAATTAGGTGCTCATAGAATTGGAGTTTCTACAAGTCTCTGATTAAGGCTCTAGAATGTCTTTTCACATTCCTCAGTCCATATGAATAAAGCATCTTTCTTTGTAAGTTCAACCAAAAATTTTATGATTTTAAAGAAATTCTCTATGAATCACTAGTAGTAGCCAGTGTGCCCAAGGAATGACTGAACATCTTTAATAGTTTTTAGTTGGTGGTTTATTCCTTGGATGATCTAAATCATTTTAAGACTACCTTAATCCCTACTTGAGAAATTATGTGCCCCAACACAATGCCCTCCTCAACCATGAAATGGCTCTTTTTCCAATTGAGTCAAAGATTGGTCTCCATGAACATTTTAAGCACTTGCTCAAGGTAGTCTAAGGCTTGCTCAAATGTAGCACCATAGGTGGAAACGTTATCCATGAAGACTTGCACCCTACCAACAATCTACTATTGAAAAATTCTCAATACCAAGCATTGGAAAGTTGCAGGGACATTGCACAAACCAAAGGGCATCTTACAATATGTAAAAGTTTCCTAGGAACTTGTGAATGTTCTTTTGGCCTAATCCTTGGGCATGATCTAAATTTGGTTATAGCCACAATAACCATCCAAAAAGCTATAATAGCAATGCCCAGAAATAGGGTCCAACACCTAGTCTACAAATGACAATGAAAAATGATCTTTGAATGTTGCCATGTTCAATAGCCTTAAATCAATATAGACTCACTTGTCATCTTTCTTTAGCATAATTACAAGTGGACTAATCCACTTAGCATCCACAATTGGATAAATGAACCCTCCCTTGAGGAGTTATTCAAGTTCCTCTTTGGCAATCTGCATTAATTTGGAGATTTAGCTACCGCTGCAACTACCTCTTTGGCTTCATGGCTAGATCAGTATAAATGTGATGCTTGCATATTTGAGGATTAATCGCTGTGAGTTCAAGATATGACTAAGAAAAGGCTATTGGCCATTTATTAACCACCTTTAATAACATCCTTTTTTGCTCAGGAGCAAGGTTGCCATTGATTATCATTAGCTTGCCATTTTTTAGAAATGCATATTCTATGCTGATAGGTAGAGTTTTCAACTCTAAGGGCTCCTATTTAAAACTATCAGGGATTTCCAACTATTCCTAATTGGTATCATCAGGTTCATCATTGAAGAGTTGGTGATGAACTTGCTCTAGTTCATCCATGCCTTCAACATAAGCACAAGTTTATATCTTAGTAGGTTCCATGCAAAGTGTGCTGCTTTCAAAATTAGCTATCAATCATTGGGTGCCCTCCTATTTTGTGGCTACTATGTACATGCACTTTTGGATTTTAGATTCATTTGCATACTATCTACATGCTTTTATTGATGTGGTTTTGATAAACTAATTTTTTTGCATGTAGTTACACCTAGTATCTCTATACGTGATGCATGGAACTCTCTTCTTCTTGATCTTTCTAAATGCATTTTTCTTTGAAATCTTCAAGGAAAGATCTGTGATGTTCATTTGTGCAACAAAAGCACTCAACCAAGCCCTTCCCATAATGATTGAGAAGTACGCTTTGTAATTCTTAACCTTGATCACCAAGAAATCGACAAGATACAACCATCCATAAATAGTGGTTAAAATGTCCTCCACTAATCCCAAGGGAACAATGATAGACTAATCTACCATTTTTAAATGGATGTTGCTCTTCTTGAGAGAAGGCAGGTTCCAAGCTTGGTACATTCCATGGAAAATCAAGTTAACACCACAACTTGAATCAAGAAGAGCCTTGCATGGCTCATTTCTAGCAATTAACAAGTAGATGAGAGGACTGCTAGGATCAGTCTATTTCTTAGGAAGGTAGCCAGCCTTAATCCAATCAGATACAATGGGGGTTAACATGACTGTGCGAATCTTGGGAGGTGTTTGGTTTGAAGGGCTTTTAAAAGGAATGAATGCAAAGGATGAAGGAAACATAGGATGACCAACCACATAAGTTGGTGAGGGATTTGTAGGGCTATTAGTTTAGAAAAGTGAACTTTACAAGATCTAGTTTTTGAACCACTAGGCTGAGGAATTGATTGTAAGTTAACCCTGGTAGCATTACGTTGTTGTGGTTGTGCAGGAATCTCACCCTACATAAGAGGAGCAAGTAGTAATCAGATTGAGGATGGAGGGACATGTGCTTAAGGATGAGGAGGGTTATAAGGATATGGTGGTTCCTCTCTAGGAGATAGAGAATGAGTTTTATAGTACTTCCAAGGATAGTAATGATGTTGGAAGGAAGTGTGACTAGAAAAGTCATGCAGAGACATGGATTGCTAAAAATAGTATCCATATGGATCAACTTATTTGTAAGGGTACTACTACCTTGGTGGTGACATCCCACCTAATTGTGGATGCTACCATTGATGGTACTACTTGTACAAGTGATACCTCCTCTTTACTATCACAAAATTAGATCTCCCTTGTTAATGGAAGGATCCTGGTTATACTTCGTAGCACTTTTTCATTTTCTCAATTGACCTTCTTCTTTTTCAGCTTGCTCAATCAGCCTTTGGATTTGATAGATCCTTAGTTTTGATAGTCTCCCTTGGGCATAGATCATAAGGGTTCTCCTTGTTTCTAATTGAAGCCCATCTATGATATGGAAAAATTTCTCCCGTTGAGAATAACCATCACCAAGACATCTATGCAAGAGAGAGTAATACCTACCCATGGCTACATCCAATGGTGCATATGCTCCTTTTCACTATCCTTGGATTTACTTTCTCAAATTGGACACTTTGGAGTAGGTCTGATATTTTTTATTAAATAGCTCAAGCATCATACTCCATCTACGAATTAATTCTGACTCCAAGGAGTGGTACCAACATTTTACTTATTTTATGAGTAGCCTAGGAAACAACTTAAGTTTTTACCAATCACTCTCTATGTCCTACAAGGCACAGGCATCATGAAAGGCTTGAAGATGGTTTTTGTGGATCTAAGTTATATTTCTCCTCAAATTTGGGGATATTGTTCATATCTAACCTCTTGATTCTGCAATCTTCACATGCCTAGTGGGAATTCTGATTGCCTCTAGATTGTTCAACATGCTTTGAGTTGCAAGCAAAGCTTCATCATCATCATGATTTTGATTATGCCTATGATTTCCTCTACTACCCCTTTGTTCATGGTGAGTTCTACAATCATTGTCCCACTATTCACCTCCATCATGATTTTGTCCCTTGCTCTTTCGATTAGATTCAAAGGTGGAAGAAGAAGATGCAAATGAAGAGAGTGAAGAGGATGGAGGACTGCCACCACCATGGTGTCTACCACCTCCTCTTCACTTGTCATAACCATGATTATCAGGTTTATCATCATCATGATGTTTGCTCGAGCCCTTGCCTCAACTCTGACTTTTGTTTGAACCTAGATTATTAATAGTGGACTATAAGTATCAGTTCAATCCCCCTTCACTAGAGTCAAGAGATGGAGAATCTTCATGTCAAGAACCCCCAAAGGAAGGATCCTTGTCATTTTGATTCAACAAGAATAAGGGATTAGTAAACCATTTCTCCTCCATAGCTTCATGGCACTTCTCCTCGTTCTAATCTCATTAGTATTATGTTTCTGTGGAATGGTAGTCTCGATGGTCATGGTTCTACACAATGTATTTATCATGGAGATCTTGGATGCCCAACCTTTTAAGAGTTTGGAGTAGCATCCCAAGAACAAATCTATTAGGAGGCAACACAATGTTGCCCTTCATATCTCCCCACCACAATTATTCATCTTTATGTAGGATGAAGGTGAAATCATGTACAAAATCATCTAGATGAGTGTATACCACCTTGAATTCTTGGGGCACTTGGGGTTTTGATTCTTCATGCATGTGAGAGCAAGACATTTTGGATTCAAAGAAAAACTCAATGTGCATTGATTATAATTATTATTTTTATCTTTTGAATAATTGCAACTTTAGGATTCATTTCAATGATCTTAAATAATTTTCACTAAGTCCTCGATAGCACACATATCAAAGTACAAGTCCCTAGCAATGACACCAATGATGAGTGGTGAGTAGACCCTATGCTCAACCATACAAATCACTAATCGTTCACATGTGATCTAGTCAAATTTCATGGACTTATATCCTTCTAAGGACACTAGTCTCTAGGAAGTGAAACTAACCATTGCAATCATTGTCTTCCCAATTATAATTGTTAAACGCAAAGGTATGGTTAGGTGCAACTGAGGCATATTATTTTTGTCATTTTTATGTTTTATGTTCTAAGTTGCATAAGAATAAATAATGGAGGATTAAAGATATTTAATTGCTAATTTAATTTAACTAGCTCATGTTTAACTAATCCTAGCATAAGCATCCGTTTCCACTTGTTGTACACATCTTGAACACATTTAACATTACTGGGTTACCAAATGTTAAGTGTTACTAGGATCACCAAGCACCAAATGTATGCTTGAAGTGGTCATACTTATGTGCTTAACTTATCGCAAATTAATGTAGCTTAATTTATTTCATAGTTAATTATTTAATTACTTAAATCTTTAAAGAAAATTGCATAGAATACTAAATGCATAAAGGAAATAATTAATCTATTTCAAAGTGCTATAAGGTTTATTAGAAAGCTCATCTTTATTGTCACACATATTGCCCTACTCAAGTACAACAGTGCTCAAATAAAGATCTATACACTCTTTAACTCCTACTACGGGCACTTAGAAAAATATTCTAACTTTCAAGTGAAAAAACTACTAGAGCTTTACTAAAACTATGAAAAAAGATGCTATAAACATGGTAGGTAAACACATATTTATAGGCAAAAATGAACACTGCATTGACAAGGTTTTTTCAATGCATCAAATCATACATCAACGTGACTACATCAACGAGGTTGCATTGACAAGACCACATTAATGAGGCCTCGTTGACGTAACACATGGTCTGACTCATCAGTACTCTTTGGACTATTGTTTTCTTTTTGCTTTTGTTTTTATCTCATTCTTAACTTTTGTTATTCCTCTTTTTCATTTTTGTTGAGTTATCTTCCTATTTTTCTTTTGTATGGCCATCTCTTCTAACTAGTGGTACTTTTTTGCATGGCTCTTCTTTGTGTTTCCCATCATGTCTTCCATAGGAATCAATGGTCAAATCCCTATTATGATGACCAATGATGGATACTAACACTTGTTTAGCCATTGCCTTTGGTACCCTCTTAGTCATCTAGATATATCAAACCTAGGGCAATTCTTTCTTTTGGTATTTCCTTTGACCATGTTTTCTTTTAATAATTTATATTTGCTAATTAACCTTGGTATGTTACATACCTTAGTTTAATTAGGGGGGAATAACCAATTAATAAAGGATATGATAGTAGGGTATAACCAACTTAGGAGCTATGCCAAGAACAAGTTAGGGAATGAGTTACATGTAAGTAATGCATCTCGAATCCTTAAATCATAGGAACGGTTTAGACCTTGAGCTTATAAAACATTGTTACACCTAATGAAGCAAACCTTGTGAGGTGATGTTAAGCCTAATTAATCCTAGGAAGGGCCTTTCTAACTGAGTTATATGTGGACTCATATCTAATAATAAGAATTTATTATCAATATAGGAATAAACATATGTACATAATTAGTAAATAAATATTTAGACATTTGGACAATGAACAAGTTTAATTTTTATTTTGTTATGTTGGATAATGAATGTTAATGATCTTTGTCCTATTAAATGTCTACATGTTTTTAATGTATTAAATTTTGGATAGCCTAAAAGGATATCTTAGGATGACAATAGCATAATTTTATTTTGTTTATAGTTACATATTTATTAATGTTTTTATTATTATTTATTTTATTTTATTTTCACCTTTATGGCTAGGCACTAGCCAAAGACTAGTTGAGGGCTATGTTAAACCCCAAATCAATTTATTTTTTAAATAAGCATTCTTGTCAAATTCATGCATTCCAATCGATTTCATTTTGTATTACATATTGTTAATTTTTTAATTAGTGTTTACTTAATTTCTATTTTAGTTTATTGTATTGCAAGTTATAGTTGATATAATTATAATGTATATATTATATAGACATTATATATAAAAACCATATAAAAATTATAAATATTAAAATTTTTGCAGTGGTTGCTTGTTTATTTTTGCCATTCAATTTCCATTTTTCCATCCCTCCATCTCTAGGAAACTATTGCACCAAAGTTAAATTCCACAAATTGCAACTACGTTGATGCTCAAAATTCATATGAATGGCCTACCCTCTTCTTTAAGCTCATCACAATGCTTCTCTAGGAAAAAATCATTACACTCAATATTAAAGCCATGGTTTGCAATTCAAGGTTGATGGTGGTTCATGATTTATGATTGTAATATGCTGTTTGTGATTCTAGTGTAGTTATGATACATAAGAAGAAGAGCAAAGGAAGTCAAAATTTTGACAATGATCCTCCTAGCCCTAATCCTCATAATAAGATAAGGATAATTATGGTTGATGACATGGAAGATTGTATGCATGAAAAAATGCACAAGGAAGAACCTAAATATGAATACTTGAATGATAATGAGGATGTGCCTTTCTAGAAGCATGAGGATGACTCCCTTGAAAAGGTGCAAAAGCTATGGAGTTAGCTCTTAAAAGTTAACAACATGATTCTTAGCCTCCTTCAAGCTGTTGAATTGATTAAAATGGTTTATGAATTTATGGACAAAATGGATGTCCCATATCTATGAGAACTAAATTCAAGTGTCAAACATAAGCTCTCTATGGCTCAAAATTTTGTACCACGAGCTTAAATTAAATGGATGAGGAATTTCATTAATGATGTCCAAGTCTCTCTAAGTGACATTCTACAAAGGATGATTATCCTAGAGGCAAAGGTAGAAAAGCTTAAGCAAGAAATGAGAAACTTGAGGACTAGTTAACTATTCAAGCAAAGAAAGTCATATTTGGCTCATGGTGATCAATACACAAATTCAAAGCTAAAGAACCCAAAGTCTACAAAGGTGATTACGATGATAATCTCTTGAATGTCATCATCTTTGAAATGGAGTGCTTCTTAAAGATGAATAAGTATCCAAAGGAAATAAAAGTTAGCATTGCTTCACAAATCTTGGGGAAAGTTGCTCAAACTTAATGACTTGACATTGTCCAAGAAATAAAGTTGAGGATAGCTTAAAGGATATTTGAGACATGGGATGATCTTAAAACTACATTGGTTAAGAAATTCTACCTAGACACATCTATTTATAAAGCTTGGGTGAAACTAAAAGAGTTCCAGTAGAACGAGAGGCTAGAGGATTACCTTAAAAAGTATTAGGAGGTGGTATTAGAGATTCCAGTTATGGATGACAAGGAAAAATTTTGACTTTTTTTAATGGCCTAAAATCTTGGGCCCAAAAAAAATAAAAACCCATAAGATCATAAAATACAAATAAGCTCTTAAGTTGGGTACCAACTTAGTGGTTAATTTTAAGCCTTAAAAGCAAAAAACAAACACTATAGATGTACCCTAGTATAACAAAAGGTCTAGTAGTAGGTTCAACAGGACTAGAGCAAGGAATTTTGGTGGCAATTTTTAGGGTTAATGTTCTATTGTTACCCTTGGTTCCTAGGCTTCTTATTAGGGTAATGAAAAGAAATGGGCTTTTAAAGACTATCATAAGTTTGAAGACAAGAACCCATACTTTGGAGGATCCATGAACACTCCTTCTAAGAATCTTAATATAATATGCTTAATTTGCTTAAAATATAATATCACTTGAGACTACCCACAAAACTTCAATCAATGACTAGTTGGAAGGAGTCCAAATGGTGGCCGATGATTAAACACTCTCAAGTATTAACCATGGGCTTGAGTAACTAAGATGAACAAGAATAGGTAAGAGATCAAAATCCTTGGGGTGATGGAGTAGACCTCTTAGAGCTTGGCAACGATTTAGTAGCATGTATCAACAAAAAACCAAAGCAAGAAATCAACTTATGTTCACTATAGATGTTTCCAATGTAGTTTCCATGAGAGATGATACATGCATTGGTTGACACAAGTGCTAGCCGTAACTTTCTTTTACCAAAAATTACTTATAGTCTCAATTTACAACTCTAATCATCTTTGGAATTCTATAAGTTAGCCTGCTTCTATCTAATTAGATGTATTGGAGTAGTAAAGGATGCGGTGGTGAAGGTATGCTAGTGGAGTAGCAAGATGGATTTTTTGGTCCTAGACATTGACTCTTTCTAAGTCATTCTTGGACAGATGGTTATGGTATAATTTTCATCAAAGATGGTAGATCACTTAATTGACAAAGGTACCAACCATAACTTTCTTTTACTAGAAATCAATTGTATTCTCAATTTTCAAGTTAAATTGACTTCCACATCTTGTAATTTAGTCAAATTCTATTTGATTAGATGTGCTGAAGTAGCGAAGGATGTGGTGGTGAAGGTAGGCTAGTGGAGTAGAAAGATGGATTGTTTAGTCCTAGACATTAATTCTTTTTAGGTCATTCTTAGACAAGAGTTTTTTAAGAAGGCATCTTAATGTCCTCTATATTTCACATGAGGAATCACCGTATGTAATGAAAACCTTTACACCAGAAGCAACTAGTATCCTTCACAATGTTCAAGTTGTGTTACAAATGGTAATGAAATGGATTGCTTCAGATCCAACATAACAAATGTTTTTCATTATCTTAAGAGAGATAAAAAATGATAATGCTACTGAAATGAATGTGCAAATTGTAAATGTGTTGGGAAGGTATAAGGATATAATGCTAGGAAATTTTCCTAGTGGTTGCCTCATATATTAATATCCTCTACATTTAACATGATGGATCACCTTATTTGATAAAAAACTTTGCATCAAGAGCAATTGGTATCCTTCATGAGATCTAAATTATCTAACCAATGGTAACGAAATGGGTTGCTCAAGAGCCAACATAACAAATGTTTCTCGTTATCTTGAGAGAAGCAAAAGAGGAAAATGTTGCTAAGATGAATGTGCATATTAAGTACATATTGAAAATGTATAAGAACATCATATTGAGAGTTTCTTAGTGAACTGTCAGAGTAATAGGTTGTAGATCACAAGATCAAGCTACTACTGAGAACTACCCCTCCTAGATAGTGACCTTATAGAATGATTACCTTTAAGTTGACAAAGCTAAAGAATAAAATCTTCCAAATCTTCCTATGGAGCTATAGTGTTATTTTCTTAGAAAGAAAATAGCATGTTGAGGCTATGCTACAACTTTAAGCACTTGAACAAGTACATCATTAAGAATGGATATTTAGTACCTTTGGTTTTAGACCTATTCAACTAGCTAGTAGGAGCTCAAGTCTTCTCAAGACTCAAACTTCACTAAGCTTACTATTAGGTGCAAATTGTAGGAGGAGATGAAGAGAAGATGGCTTATGTCACTCGTTATGGTTTGTACAAGTGGATATTCATGCCATTGGAGTTGTGCAACACTCTTACTACCCTCTACACACTCATGAACTAGGTGTTCCACTTATATCTTGACAAGTTCTTGGTGGTATATCTCAAAGATATTCTAGGGTACTCTTGTATTATGGAGAAACAAATTTAACATTTGGACCTAATGTTTTCCAAAATGCAAGAGCATAATTTGTATGTCAAGCATGAGAAGTGTGAGTTTCTAAAGGCAAGATTGAAATTCTTAGGCCACATCATTAGTGAAAACATGGTAAACCCAAATCAAATAAAGGTGGAGGCCATTGCAACATGGTCTATCCTAAATAACATGCATGAACTACATCAATTCTTGGGATTTTCCAGTTGTTCCAAAAGATTTGTTCATGGGTTCTCTAGAGTGAAAACAACCTTGACTAATTTGCAAAATAAAGATGTCTCTTAGGATTACAACATCCAATGCTAAGAAGCTTTTGACCAAATCAAGATGACCTTCACAACTTAGTGTGTGCTAACTTCCTCTAACTTCTAAAACTCATTTAAAGTTCACACTAATGGTTGAGATGAGGCAATTGAAGGGGTGCTCTTACAAAATAATCATTTAGTGATATTTGAATCAAAGAAGCTAAATCAAATAGAATAGTTGTGGTTGGTACATAAAAACAATACATTTGTCATTATGCACTACCTTTTTTCTTGGTGATGTTATCTCCTAGGTGGTCTCATGGTAGTCAAAATAAATAATAGTGGCATGAGTTATCTTCTCAATCAATCCAAGTTGAAGTCAACACAAGCTTAATGGTTAAGTTTGTTGTAGAAGTTTAACCTTCAATTTGTTTATTAGTGAGGCAAGAAAAACATGGTAATTGATACTTTAACCTAACATCCTTAGGTGCACTCAATGGAGATTATCAGTTATCCCAATAGCTCTTAGGTGGTGGCCAATCATAAACTTTAGCAAAAAATTAAACATAGATTGGATCATGATTACCATGCTTAAGAGTTGTTGAAGTTGGTCCATGGAGGCAATGGATCTGATTTTAGTGAAGTGGATGGTCAACTCATGTTCAAGCAAAAGTAAATCTATGTTCCTAATTAGGATGATTTTCTTTCTCAAATCATTGATGAATGTCATAGCATCCTCTAAGCATCTCATCCAAGGCATGAACAAATGGTGGCATTGGTGGAAGAAATTTCTATTGTCTTAACATGGGGGTTGATGTGAAAAATTTTATGTCAAGTTGTTTAGTTTTCCAAAATGATAAGAGTTACAATGAGAAACCAAGGGATTTCCTCCATCCCTTGGAGAATCTAGAACTGCTATAGATGACCATTTTCATGGATTTCATCACAAAAGTTTCCATATACAAAAATATTCTAACATTCTTGTAGTTGTGGATAAATTCTTAAAGTATGTTATTTTCATTCCATGCTTCACTCCTTGCATGGCTAAGAATGTGACATCTTTATTCTTTGACAATGTGGTTTGCTACTTCAAATTGCAATCAAGAATTGTTCAAATTGTAGCTTTTGTTTCATGAGGGATTTCTATCTGAGGTTATTTGAGATGCTAGATACAAAGTTGTAGATGTCTTAGAAGTATCATCCTTACATGGATGGACAAATAGAATGAGTGAATAATATTCTAGAAGAATACTTAAGGTACTTTATTCAATTTAATTAAATAAACTAGGTGGATTTACTGCTTGTGACTCAATTCAACTATAGCATTTAGAAGTCCTCAACCATAGGATTCTCTCTAGAAAAGTTGGACTTAAGGAGACAACCATCAGTACCCCAACTATGGGAAACCTCACATCAAGGTCTCAATCCTTTAATAGATGAGCCCGTGAAATCTTGGGTAGATTGTATCCAAGTGACTAGACTATACTTGAAGAAGTATATCTAACATATGAAGAAGTACACTAATAGCAAGTGGAGGCTGTTGAAGTTAGCTATAGGAAAAGAAACCCTTTTAAAGATGGAGTACATGGAAAGATAAGGCCAAAGAAGAGGGCAAGCTAGAAGTTCTTGAGATGTTATGATGGGCATATCAAGATCATTTCTCATGTGAACTTAGTTGCTTACAAGTTTTGGTTGCTAGCATATGTAGCAAAATAACATCATGTGTTCCATGTCTCTATGTTGAAAATGTTTAATTGAAGGGATGTTGATCTAGCAACATTAAGATATTAAGGACCTCAAAACATTAAGATAGTTAAAGGATGATGGATTTATTCCATTTTCAATATGCACACCATAGGTTTTGCTCTTCATTAGAAGGTCAAGTTCGTAGTACATTGGCAAGGTACATCCTTGAAGAAGGATACCTGGGAGAAATGGCAAGATCTTAGGAATAAGTAGATGTTCATCGTGAACTTTTGTGTAATGAATCACATTGATTTACCTCTGTGCATGTATAGGGGTAGTTGACAAGAGACATCTGCTTCGTAATGAAATCCATAGTATTTGGGAGTTAGAGTTTTACCTAAAAAAATTGATTTATGTATGATAGGCTAGATTGTACCAAAGTGGATCTCAAATAGACCACTTCTAAGGGGTAGAGAATCAGTATGTCTTTCCTTGCAATTAAGGAGTTGGATGATACCACAATCAAGCTAGAATCCTAAGATCCTTGCATATGCTAGTGTTGGCTATTACTAGGCATGGGAAGTGGTTTTCCCAAGGTACAAAATAGCCTTCCTTGGTTGCATAGGTTCAACTCTACACTCTCATATTACTATAAAAGGTATATGATTGACTCACATATTAAATAACTTTTCTTTGAGTAGCAAGGTTGGTATAGTTTGTGTGAAAAATGACAAATATTTTTTTTAAACCTAGGTTGTGCAGACATCTCTAACCCTCAATTGGATGTTAGGTTGAGTTCAACATTCATGCTTTATTGTTAAATAATCCTTCCTATTGGATCTTCTTTTCTACAATTTTCAACTAAGCTTTTAGTTGGATAGAGTTCCTTAATATCCGTTAGGCTCTCCACATTTGAAAAAGAATACAAAAAAATACTTAAGCCTTAAGGATGTCACTTCTTTCATATGGGAAAGAGCTTAGGAAACCATGCCTTATTAGTGGATAGAAGATTCTTTTCCTCAAGAATGAGCGGTAGGGTATGGAGATTCATACAAGTTCCATGTTATCTTAACCATTACCAATAGAACTACATGGTCTTGATTCTTTTGTGAACCTCATCACAAGGATATGTAGACTTGTTGGGAAGGCTCTACCTCCCTGACTCAAGCATCTACCCTTTTCTTCAAAGTAGGTGATGAGTCATGATATCGTTGGCTGTGATATCACTGCCATGATAACGCAGCAGCCACGATATCGCATCCACGATATCACAGCCGACGTGATATCGCATACGCGATATCACATACGTGATATCGCAACCTATCTCCTCATCTATAAATAAGAGGAAGGCATATTGGAGTTTTAAGTGTTAAGTTTTGATTTTAGTTCTTAGTGTTAAAGTAGGGACTTTCTGTCAATTTTTCCTCTCAACCCTTTTCTCCCAGTGCATGCCCGCAGTGTGATGATTGTAATTGTACAACATTCTTATTTGAGTGTGACGTACTTGGACACGCACATGACTAGCAATAAAGATCAAGATTACTTCATCATTGCAACATCCACTTAGCTTAATTATTTAGTTAATTAATTGTTATTCTTATTGTTACTCATTTCTTTCTTAGTTAATATCTCTCTACCCTTATCTCCTAGTAACGCGGAATGAGTACGACTTGATCACGAGCATTTAAGTGTGACTACTTGGTAACCCAGTAGCGTACCTAGGATTTGTGCTTGGTAATCCCAATGGTAGTCGTGCATGAGGTCCAAGATGTGTACAGATGATTAAGGAATGGATGCTCATCACACTTAGGCTAGCTTAGATTCTCTGACCCTCTCTCTCTCCTAGCTTAGCAATATTATTTTCCAGCATACCCAGGAGTAGCATTAGTGTAAAAACACATCATACACCTCACCTTGGACTAAATCATACGTGACAAATCTAATACTAGTCCAGGTGGGAAGATAGTGAACTGCGACCTAAGAATAATTGTCTAGATACCACAACTAGTCTGTCTACAGAGTTCGACCAGATCATTCGTGAAATGCTCATATTCTTATGGTTGAGTGTATGGGTACCTCGTCACTCATCATTGGCATCGTTGCCAGGGACAATGCTAGTTATCTAGATTAGTTATATCATACAAGATCATTGTATAGGAATTAATGATATATCTTTTAAGAAGAAATAATTACAAAAATTCACATACAAATTCACCCATAGTTTCACAATCATGCCTCTCCTACAAGACTATGATAATGCCACATCTAATGAGGCAATTCATTGGAGAACCAACGAATTATCTGACAATGAAGATTGGAGTATGCAATCCGAAGTGGGGGTTTCTTATAAACATAAATAAAGGCAACATCATTCCAACACACGAATGCATAACTTACCTAATGACGATGAATCCCTACTAGCCACTACAAGCCTAACGCAAATACAATAGGCTATTTGAATCTCCCGTAGGCATTGTAAGGAGAGTTGTCTACCCAAGCTCGGTTTAAACAACTTCCCTAATTTCTTAGGAGGCTATGACTTAGATACGCATAAACATTTACAAGCCTTCTATGATGCCTGCACATGGAACAACATTTATAATGGTTGGAAAAAACTCAAGCTCTTCCCTATGACACTCGTTGGCTAAGCAAAAGTATGGTATAGATCGTTAAAACTAAATTCAATATGACGTTGGACAACAATGATAGAAGCCTTTAATGAAAGATATCAAACCTATGCAAGAGTGTCAGCCCTGAGGAAACAAATCCAAAAGTGGAAACAAGCACAACATAAACCCTTGGACATGGCCTTAAAAAGATATTATGCACTGTTAAACAACTGTCTAGGCCATGAGTTCTCTGAGGAAAGGCTAATGTATCATATCATTGATGGGCTTCATGATGAAACAAGAAATACCATAGGAATGTATGCCCAAGGTCAACTATACGAACTACGAACCCATCAATTCCAAGAGCTTATTAAGCGGGTAGCAAAAGAAGAAGGAGAAATGGCTAGATGGGAGAGTGTTGAAAAACATCAACATGACCAAGATCTCAACTTTACAAGGGTCCATAATCATCAAAAGGAGAAATCAACCCATCTCAAGGTGGAAGAACCATCTTTTCTAGTACAACAATCATTAGATGAAATCGAGGAAAAGATCAATAAGAGGTTGGAATGGATGCATAAAAAGTGTGGAGAATATATCAATATTATTGGAAATAAAGTTTTGACAACCCAAGAAGCAGGACAAAATACCCTTAGAAAATCAGAAAGAAGGGTAGAAGAGAATAAGAACTTAACTGCCAATCATACGTATCAATGTAACGTTTGCCTGTACAATCACCCCAAGGGCCAATGTCCAATCTTGTCACATTTACAAGAGTATTGGGAAAGAGTGTTACATCCAGAGTTCGTATAGAGATACTATGTTCGATCACAATGGCAACAATCCCAATCATGGGGGAGGCCACCCTCAAACTGGGTAGACCCTTCATATCATCCAAACCTAAGTGCTTATCAAGTCCAACATCCTATTTCTCCAACTAGGTCAACATCCTCTATCTCACCACATTATTATCATTCTCCTCAATACTATCAACCCATATCCTCTCCAACACAATCGCCACCTTGGATACCTTACACTTCTCCTCAATTTCAACATTCTCATCTTTTCCCTCCTTCTACATCACCATCAACTATTTCTAAGGTGTCTGCACCACAGCAACAACCCACGAACGTTACTTGTGCTGCTACTGCCAATGGCAATGAGAGGCCTCAGCAACATTGAAGGTGTCCCTTCTTTAGAAATGACCCTAGGAATGGACAACACAATTCCAAGGCCACTGCATCCTCCAAATCAACACAGGTCCAACACTATGGTGCATCCTTCTCTTCTAACACAGCACCTCATGTAACTCCATCAGGGCCACCAACTAACACTCCAACAACCATACGGCCTAATGAATACAACCATGGAGGGTGACATCCTAATCCTTGCATACCATCTTATGGTCTCAATTATCATAGTGGGTCAACTTGTTATCCGAAAACTACATCTTATAAAGTGCCCCACTATGCTTACTATAATCAAGTGTGTGAACCCCAATGGGGTAAGTATGATCAAGCTTCGATGTTTCCAATATGCAAGGATCCTCATCTTTCATTTATTAATCCTTGCCATGCTCAACCAATTAGTTATGGGGGATATCCCCCATTTTAATACCAAGCAGGATTAATAAATATTTTTCATTTTTTCTTTAATTTTACAACGTCTTGTCTCCCAGTTTTTCATTTTTCAATTTCTTATTTTATCTTTTTGTCTTTTTACGTTTTTATAAGTAATCTCATCTACGAATAAAACACTCTTGTGGCTCATTGGTTGAGGTGTGTTCTATGTTATCGAGTCTCGAGTGATCAATTATTTGGATAGTGAGCCCATTACATCCACTCATCCACTCTACAAATAAGAGGTCCTGTTCGAGGGTACAATGATATTCTTGATATTCTTAAAACTTAAAATTAATTTTGTGTTCATTGTACCCAGAATGAAGAAGGATGGACCAAGAGGGAATGATTAGGATGTGACATCAAGGAAACTTGCAGATTCTCTTTGGTGACATCTGTGGGAGTTATCATGCAATATGGTTGTACTAAGATCCTTGTAGATCTAACGCAAAATAGGAGTAAGAGTAATCACAAGGCACTCAAAAATCAAATGTTGTTCTAGGGGGTCCCACTGGAAAGACATGCACCCATGCCTGAAGGTTGGCGGTTTCTTTGGATTCAGCATTCAAAAAAAATAAGAAAGAAGAAAAAAGAAAAGAAGAAAGAGAAAAGAAAATGAAACGAAAAGTGCCACAAAACAAAAATCACTCCTCCCTTGAACAAAATGCCAAGTGAGCATATGCCTGGTTGCTCTGGTACTCTCATAGTTGCTCACCATGGGATAAAACAATGCGATGTCACTGCTCAGAGGAATGGACTTAGTCCTGATCTTGGAACGACGGGTTAATGACACATTAATCATGCTTTACATGTAGGATTCATTATGCCTTGGGTCAGTTACCTCATGTCCCAATCTCTACAATCCCTTCTATACCCCGTCTCATCTCATTGTCCATGTAATTGTTGCTTGTGTCTCGTATAGCGTAGAATTCTTACCTCATCCCGATGATATTTACATGTGTGTGTTTTGTGGAACCAGTGTGGATTACATTTAACCCTTCGAGTGCCCACAGACATTTTTAAGTGTGGTTACGCAAGGGCATTAAAGGTTGGAACCTGCTTTGGGGAGGACCCACTTGTGTAATCTTTGTAATTTGCACTCATGACCCATCTTCCACACACCATTTATTAGCCTTAGCATATTGCCAACGATTTTCTTTCCCTTATTACTATCCCTCTGATTCAATGTTCCTATGAACCATCACATAGCCTTTTTCTCTACCATCTGAGGTCCTTATTGATAAATTCCACACCAACATAATTTTTGTGCCTTCCGAACTAGTTGAATTACCCTAGAACCCTTTAACAATCGTCTAGATGTCCTTAGTTTACATTGTTTAATTTCAAAAAAAATATTAAAAACTCAGTACATTCTCTAATTGCCCTAACTTTGATGAAAATATATATACGTGACTCCCCGCAACACTTACCATCATTTTCCACTATTCACGCGGGGAAGTTTTTCAAATTTTTCTCTACAACTTGTGATTGTGAGACCCTTGCTTTTATACCTATATCTTGCTTGTCGATACTCCGATTTTCATTCCATCTAAACCTACTTGAACCCAGAGTGTTTAGCTTAGTTGTGGGGGAGGGGCACATGCTGAATAGCGCATAAANATTGGCCCCGTGTGATTGCAGATGGCCCCGAAATGTGGACAACAGGAAGGTTCTGCTCAAGGTGCAATCAAAATACCTAAGAGAGGTGAAGGACAAGTTCTTACTAAACAACATGCAGAGCAGGAGGAACAATCATCTAGTATCCACCAAGAAGACCTTACTACTGTACAATTAAGGTAGGCGGAAGGAGGAGTTGTTGTAGCGTCCAAACAGGGATGATATCTCACGTTGCCCCAGGATTGTGTTTAGACCATCCATGAAAGGTCCATATTCACTGTAGTGATCATGGAATTAAACTTTGAACCTTTCACAGAATTTGCTCCAGAGGCCATTAGGGATCACCTCAAAGGGTCCCCATTAAAGAAGAAGGCACCATGGTACTTAGGGGAAACATACCAATTTTGGCACAATAAAGAAGAAGGCACCATGGTTAACAATTGTGGTGGGACTATTGATTTCTCTGTTTAAGCCATTTCAGAAGTATTAAACCTTCCAAATACATGGCCAAAGGTTGCTCAGAACTAGCTAGACACTTTCAGAACTGAGCAACTTAATAAACTGTTGACAGAGAATAAAAGGGTGGTGGAAGAAAAAGAGAAGGCTGACTGGGATTCTTCTATAGCACAAGCACAAACTTACATGCACGCCAAGGCACTCAAGGCCTTACAAGAGGAGAAACTCCAGGCCATACTTCAATGCCATCAAATCCCAAAGACCTGGAGCGCAAGAAAAGGGAAAGACACCCATGGACGAGCCACTGCCACCAGGAACTACATGAGTTCCATCCAATTTTGTAATCATAGGATTTTCTTTTGTGTTGTGTCTCAATTTTTTTCTAACTCCACACTGCGGCATGAATCCATTCTATTCAATCAATAATCCCATACTTATCCACTGTGTAATCAATGGACCTTGTTCTCACTTTAACTCAAGGACGAGTTTTAATTTAGTCATGGGGGTATGATGAGTCATGAATTCGCTAGCTATGATATCGCTGCCATGATATCACAGCCGTGATATCATATCGCATCCGCGATATCACAGTCAATGTGATATTATGTACGCAATATCACAGCCAATGCAATATCACATACGCGATATCGCAGCCTGTCTCCTTATCTATAAATAAGAGGCAGGCAGATTGGAGTTTTTAAGTGTTAAGTTTTGATTTTAGTTCTTAGTGTTAAAGTAGGAACTTTCTGTCAATTTTTCCTCTCAACCCTTTCTCCTAGTGCATGCCTGCAGTGTGAGGATTGTAATTGTATGGCATCCTTATTCGAGTGTGACGTACTTGGACACACACATGACCAGCAATAAAGATCGAGATTACTTCATCATTGTAGCATCCACTTAGCTTAATTATTTAATTAATTAATTGTTATTGTTATTGTTATTCATTTCTTTCTTAGTTAATATCTCTCTACCCTTATCTCCTAGTAACGCAGAATGAGTACGACTTGATCACGAGCATTTAAGTGTGACTACTTGGTAACCCAGTAGTGTACCTAGGATTTGCACTTGGTAATCCTAGTGGTAGTCATGCACGAGGTCCAAGATGTAACGAATGATTAAGGAAAAAATGCTCATCACACTTAGGCTAGCTTAGATGCTCTCACCCTCTCTCTCTCCTAGCTTAGTAATATTATTTTCTAGCATACCCAGGAGTAGCATTAGTGTAGAAACACATCATACACCTCACCTTGGACTAAACCATACGTGACAAAGCTAATACTAGTCCAGGTGGGAAGATAGCGAACTGCAACCTAAGAATAACTGTCTAGATACAATAACTAGTCCTTCTGCGGAGTCTAACCGGATCGTTCCCGAAACACTTGTATTCGTATGGTTGAGTGTAGGGGTACCTCGCAACTCATCAGTAGGGCTTAGGGCTAGATGTGTAAGAGTAGGAACATATCTAAGCTTCCTAAGAGAACGATTGATGAAGTAGTTATTCTAATTATTAGAGTGGTTACTCTAATTATTAGAGTAGTTACTCCCAATTCTATAAATACAACGCCCAGGTGCACAATTGAGAGAATGTTTTTTAGCAGTCAAGTAGGGAAACTCTTGTAGTTTGTCCATTCGAAAGTTAGAATATTTTCCAAGTGCCCACAATAGGAGGTCTAAGTGTGGACGGATCTTTATTCAAGCATTGATGTACCTGAGCACACCATTGTGTTGGCAATAAAGATGAGCTCTTTGATTCATCCTTGCAGCACTTGAGATTTTTTTTCTTACACATTTCTTTTGTTTTATTTTCTTATGCATTTATTTTATTTTATGCACTTTACATTCATGTTATTAGTGCAACAATTCATTTTGATCAATTAAGAAAATTGTTAAATTACACAAGCACGACCCCTTCAAGCATACGTGTGACACTTGGTAGCTTAGAAACGATTAGCGTTTGACAGCCTAGCAATGTTTGCACAAAGTTTAGGATGTGTCTGGGAAACGGAAATACTTACTTGTGTTAGGCTAGATTAGACCATAGTCTACTTAGCAATTAATTACTCTCACTTTCATTCTTATTTACTTAGCTTTTATTTACTTTAATTGTTGATTATTTATTGTTGTCTATCTAGTTAATATTTCTTTTATTATCAATTACACTTCCTGTTGCTAACGCAGAACGAGTACGACCTAATCACGAACATCTAAGTGTAACTACTTGGTAACCCAATAGCATATCTAGTAGTGCTCAAATAATGTATGCTTGGAAATCCTAGAAGTAGTACATGAGGTCCAAGATGAGTACAGATGATTAAGGACAGATGCTCATCTCACTTAGGCTAGCTTAGATTTTACTTTATGTTGCCTATTAGCTTAATCAAGATTGTTTCCCATTGTCTCTAGGAGTTGCCTAGTTTAGCATCACATCATACACCTCACTTTGGACTAAACCATACGTGACAAAACAAATACTAGTCTAGGTGGGAAGATAGCGAACTGCGATCAACATATAATTGTCTAGGTGCCACAACTAGTCCATCCATGGAGTTCAACCGGATCATGCGTACATGCTCGTATTCATATGGTTGAGCGTAGGGGGTACCTCGCCACTCATCAATGATCATTTATGTGTGTGCACGTTTTATTAGATTCTTAGCTTGTACATTTACTAAGGCATGCCCACTACACTACTAACCTTGAACTAACAAGTTATGTACACTTATGTTGTGCATGAAAGTGTTGTAAGCTTTGAGGCATAGTCTACCTTAAGTCTATCCTTATTGTTGCTTAAAGACTCTTGGGTGGTGTTGTGTGGTGTTGTTCAAGGGTAGCACAATTACATAGCCTAACCCTAAAACATCTTAATGGGGTAGTGTATGGGAAAGGATGAGGTTGGAATCAACATTAGATGACGACATGTATTCCTTGGATATATAGCCAACACAAACTTTTGTGATACTTTCATTAAACATAATGATGTTTCAAACCAACATACTAGTTGGATTTGAACCCATAACTTACCACCCATAAGCTATATGCTCTAACCAACTAAGTAATGCTTCAATATTACCTTTATGAATTCTCTCAAATAATATATATCAAAAGTATTAAAAGCATATAAAATGAAAATTATAAGTCTCCCTAAGATATATAGTCAAATTAGAACTTTATAACTTAGCATTGGCCACCAAAATCAAATCCATGACTTGAAGCTTTCAAATCAAGAGTCTTACCACTAGGCTAAAACCTTATTATTAATAGTTACAAAATCAACATGCATATCCTTCCTTTTTGAAACACTAGAGTTTACAACACTAGAAAACTTACTAAAGGTTTATTGTCAAGTTGATGAAGTAATAATTTAAACATAGGTAGACAAACTAGAAAGGTGGTAATATCAAATCCCAAAATATAATGAAATAGTATTTTTTTAAAAAAATGAATTTAAATAAGTATAACATTACAATAAGTAAAATAATTTTGATTTCAAATGAGTAAGTTAAAACATTATTGTTTAGTAATATATATAAATAAAAACAACACTACTTATTATTATAAATAATGTCAAGAGCACTCCAAGTTACAATGAATTAATTTAAAATAGCAATTAATTAACTATATAAATTGAACTTGACAAAAAAATCCATCACAACATGATGATAGCTCATGATAATACTTATAGAGATATTTCATCTGTGGATATCATAACTTCATCGTGTTCAACATTCTTTGAAGAAAATTCATAAAGTAATGTAATTTTTAATAAAAAATAGAAGGGACAATCATATTAGTTTGAATATTAATGACAACAAGAAATTCCATCAATGCAAATACCAAACTCAAATAGGAAAGGAAAGGGTTTGTGTCAAGTTGGTAGCTGACTATAAAACCATGTCAAATCTTATGGATGTATTCTTTTTTTAAGATTTTGCAAATGTCAGAGCATTCCCCAAATGCAATGCGTAGTAGTCATAGAGCCTAATTATCATGGAAAACGAGCAAGGGTTTACTAAGGCATCATTTAGAAATAACACACAACATTATCACCCATATGTTGTGGAAAGTAGACAAGGGTTCCCACGTCAAGTAGGGGTATGGGTAAAGAAGCAAGTTTAGGTGCAAAGATTTTAGCTGACAATCTAGAACATTGATACTAAAAAAAGACCTTTGAAATTACCAATGTCCTAAAAATGATAAAAGAATACTGATAAAACTGAAGGAGTAATTTTACAGGATAACAATTAGGTCTACTATCTTATATAGTGCTGAATGTTGGGCAAAACAAAAGAGGCATGAACAACAAATTAATGTGGTAGAAGTAAGAATACTTAGATAGATGTTGAATGTTGTCTGAAGAGATAAACTACATAATTCAGAAACTAGAGGAAGACTTGGAGTGGCTTCTATTTCAAATAAGTTACAGGAATGACAATTGAGATGGTTTAGATATGTGCAAAGGAGATTAAACAACCTATAAAAAAATGTTGCGACATCACTATTCTAAGAAAGTCTTCCAAAAGAAGACAAGAAAGACATAGGAAGAAACAACTAAAAATGAAAAAAGAATTCATGTAATGAGTCCCATTTTGTTGGGACAAGGCTAGAATGATGATGATTATTATTAATGATAAGAAGAAGAAAAAAACAAGGATCTACAAGTATGAGACTATCAATGAGGCATTACTCTATTGGATAAAGCATGTGGTATGTGCATAGGTATGTTGATTTAGCAAACCATTATGTTCTACTTAATTTCTACAAAAGTTTCATGTTGGCTATAAGTTCAAGAGGGTACATAGAATCATCTAGTTTCAATTCCAACACCCCTTACAAGTATGAGATGTTTGATTATGATGGCTATGCTCATCTGGTCAATCTAGTTCCATTTTTGACATCCCCTACAAGTATGAAACATTCGATTATGATTGTTATATCTAACACACTATCATATTCAGCTCAAATTCTACAAAAGTTTGTTATATCTAACACTCCATTATGTTTGGCTCAAATTCTACAAAAGTTTTGTTTGGCTATATATTCAAGGGGTATATATGGTCATCTAGTTTTGATTTCAACACCTCCTATATAACAATGAAGTATTAACCTAGTAATAAGACTCTTAATTTGAAAGCTCCAAAGCATGGGTTCAATTCTAAGAGGCAAAACCAAGTTATAAAGTTTTAATTGGACCATATATCATGGGGTGTACTTATATTGCAATTATTTCAAAGTTTTGATACCCTTATATATAGTTTCAATTCCAACACCCTGTAGAGTATGTTGATGTAGTTCTAATTTTTTAGTACACCAAGTATTCTCATCTAATTCCAATTCTTAACAACCCTTACAATTACAATGGATATGCTAGTCTAACACACCATTAGTTTCTAAAAGTTTCATATTCACTATATGGTCAAAAGGATGCATATAATTATTCTGGTTTGTTCTTGTGTTTTGAAAGAGAATTTTTTCTTTATTTTTATATAAAACCCTTTAGTAAAAAGTGAAAACCCATTAGGGTAAATATAGACAAGGTCTAATCCTTTTCCTACCCAAGGGAGATTTTCAAGATTGATTGTAACGATGAAAGCTGAAAAAGCATCCCAAATGCTCAGGTGTTTTTTTAGGTGATCCATATCTATAAATCTTTGTAGCTTATTGATTGTTGTGACAAATATTTGTAGAATAACAACCTGTGAATTTCAAATTTAATGAGATATGCGACCTGGAGCTGATCTGGTTGTTGACAATCGTTTGGACGAAGAACAACAAAAGGTGGTTAATGACTAAGGATAAGAGTAATTAGTTTTATGTCCAAGAATTGATTTCTCTCTTTCAACAAAAAATCACTTGAATGCGCTGTTTGAATAAGCATTTAATTAATAAGGTGCCAGACGGAGGAAAAAAGAGCTGATTGAATAAAGTTAATGATAAAAAACAGAAGTTTTTCATTAGTGTAGCTGTAGAAAGTTGATGTTCTTCTAACGCATGAAGTACAACAATACTAAGGATTGAAAAATACATTATTTCATCCCCTCAGGAGTATCTTTCCAAGTACATTTTAATACTAAGAAAATTACAAACAATTCATATATCATGGTATCATAAAAGCAGTGCTCAAAGCATATGCTTGCCAAAATGAATGAAAAGAAACCTGCATTTTGCTTGGCGTACATTATTGAATTTAAAGGTCTGCAAATTTAAGAATTGGGACTTTAAATCATCAACTCCTATTGCCAGGAAATGATCTTCACTAATGTCAACAGACAAACCACTAAGCAACTTGGGTAATCAGCCCATCTTTCACTTCCTTGCAGACTCTAAAGTTAAAGTTTTACACTGCTCCATCCATGCTAGAAGCTCTGCCTCTTTAATATCTAAGGAAGCTCTTAGTTTATCATTGGCTTTTACAAGGTTGCTTATTTCCAGATCTTTCAGCTTGTTGATAGATTCCAGCCTGGCAGCCTTAGCATTAAGCCTGAAAGGGCAAACAACCACTTGTAAAGTAGCATGCAAGAATATTAACTCCATTTCCAGCTGAAAAAATAGAGTGCTCCTTTCTAATTCTATAATATAATATAAAAACGATGGATATTTGTATAAGTACATCAAAATTGACTTGACATGATAGTGATACTCTAGGAAGATGTAGTTACGTTCCCAACAGTTGTACCGTTGATCGATGCAGTTGCTGATAAGTATCACTCATTAATAACACTGGTGCAACATACAATTATGCATGGATGTTAACATTACAAACATAAGTTAGCAACCCAAGGTTCATGAACGAAATTTTTTCAATGAAAAAGAAACATTTGATTTAAAAGTATGTTACTTTCACAGAACCAGCCCTGGTGCAAATAAACAAATACGAAAATGTATGTTGCTTATCTGGAACTGAATGCGCAAAGAACTATCTGAATGTGATTTGTCGGTAAGTGCAAATTCAAGAGAACATGGAAGTCTAGTGAATTAGCAGAACCAGTCAAGATGAGCTATGCTCAGGGAATGTGCAGGGCAAAGTTAACTGAATGGGTTTTAAGTTTTCAGAACAATTGGTTAGATCTATTGAAAAGTAGCTTGATTGTGCAGAAGCAGCAGTCACAAACGCAACACAAAACCTGCATGCTAATAACACACAAACACCCAATGCAAAACAATGGTTGAAGATGAAAAGTTGCTATGTACTAAGTTATTTATTGCTAATAGAGTGGCTACTACGAATTTCAAAGTATCATGAAGAAATTCTAAAGCATTATCAATTTCTAAAATGGAAATTGTAGTTTATTCTGTCCATGTCGAGACTGCAAGACCCTAGGAGCGTATTAAAAAGTTCAACTTCAGCTAATTCTTTTAGACAATTCCTCGATATCTCAATATAACCCATGGAATCAAACCTGCGCCCATAACAATCCAAGTCCCAAGCCTTACCAACAAGGTACACAAATGTGTTCCCACTAAACAGTGACCCAAGATTCTCACCTTTCAAAACGTATTTTACACATGGTAGAAAAAAGCAGTGATACACAATTTTTTTTTCGGGCTTTTCAATTTTAGTCTATTCCACAAAAAACCAAATTCAAACATGATGTTCTTCGTCCCCTCAAAGCAGAATACAGTTCCTATATGCTACAGACATATTAGTCTCTTCAGCAATATCTATAATAACCATATCAGAAATCCTGGATGAATAGGCTTTCAAGTCAGCTATGTTGAAGAAATACGTGTCATCTTGATTACTGACTACAAGCCCAATGCCACCAAATCATATTTCATGAAGTGTCCTAAGATAGCAAGTGTCCTAAGATAGCACAGGTGCGATGCACAACAATTAGAAACTGAGAATTTGCAGGCTACCTTATTATAGCAATAAGCATCTCCAAAATATACACGAAAGCACGAAGTATATTCATCAGATTTATAGAAAGCAAACACCATTACACAAATAAAATAAGAAAAGCAATGACCTTTCCAAGTCTTTTTCAATCTCCTGAATCCGTTTTTCAGATGACAATAGAGATTCCCTTGCACTAGATAAATTATCAATGCTAGACTTTAAAACCTCAAAATCATGCCTCACTCGACAAAGCTCCTGTTCATTTTCTGTAGCACGCTGTCTTTGTCTTGAGGTCTCCTGTTCCATATCTTCAAGCTTGAGCTGCATCTCCTTGAGAATCCCACTAGTTCCCTTGGCAACCTTTTCCATTTCTTCAACTCGGGTCCACATGCTCTCAATCTGCAAAGCTTTTCTCCTCACCAGATCTTCACTTTCATCAGCTCTTTTCCTCTCCAGTTCAATCTCTGCCTCCGCTAAAATAGTTCTCTTAAGAAGTACCTCCATTGCGTCAGTTACCAGCATCACAGATTTCGCTATTTGTTCCATATACTCTTCATCACTCAAATCCAAGTTACCCGGCATGTCTTTCTCCAAATTCAGATCTGTCTCATTAAGTAACGATCCTTCTTTTGGAACAACACTTGGATTTGTGGACCATTCAGCCATTGGTGTGCCTTTTTTATCAACGTATCCCACACCTTCCTCATATTTTATGCCACATAATGTATTCGCAAAGCTTGGAATGCACATTATCCTAGCTTTTGACCGCAAGTATGATAATAAGCAATTTGCTGTCTTGATGCGTCTCCAAAGGCGGTCAATTTCTTCTTTCTCCCGTTTCTCTGTGTTTGAAAGACATTCTCTAGCCTCCATCAACTCTAACTCAAGTAGATGCTCCCTGGAATTTTTATAAGATGATTCTACCTGCTCCATATTCAGTTTCTACC
Organism: Gnetum montanum; assembly: GCA_015680685.1. Lineage (NCBI taxonomy): Eukaryota > Viridiplantae > Streptophyta > Gnetopsida > Gnetales > Gnetaceae > Gnetum > Gnetum montanum. Next base: position 153,675 of record MNCI01028444.1, on the reverse strand, counting down.
GATTTTGTTCTTCAACAGTTCCCTATTGGTGTTGTCACTCCTTTTGTATTGCCTCTAGAATTTCTTCTTCAATGATTCATAAATATGAGTTCTCAAAATTAAGAACCAACCCTAACAGCACTTCATAAACTTTAAGGAACCTGTGCATTTCCTTGCCAAAGAAATGCTTGTCAATCTAACAGCTTTTGGAATCATCCCTGTCAAAATCATGGGGTTAAGTGAGCAGATAAGCTGTAAGAACTAAAACCCATGGTGAAAAAGAAAAAACTAGACAACAAATAACAATTTTAAGAGAACAGGATTCAACCAAAAATTATATAACGTATTTTAAAGGTCAGTAATTCTTTTGCAAAAAAATAAAAATAAAAATAACATTAGTGTAGTTACCTAAACTATTTTCAGAACTGCATAAAAATATAATACATGTTGACCATCTAAACCATAAAAATACAATAAACGTTCACTTATTGGATGGACAAATGAGTTTGCTAGTAATGCCAACAGTAAAGTAAAACATAATGTAAATAATTATAGATTTGAACAAGAAGAAATGCTTTTTTGGGATTTTGTAGAACTGAAATGAATAATAAGTCAATGAAGGTAAAAGGTATGTGAACCAATTATTCAAGCTACCGTCACTGGTCCTATTTGGGTACCAAACGTTTGCTATGTGATGTGTTCATGAGAATTCTCTTCTGGATAATTCTTTGCTCCAGGTAGCTTGAGTGGGTTTATTAAATTGATTGTCTATCTGAATAGCAATTTTTCTTTTTGGAATGACAAACTTGATAAAATGAATACCAATTTTGTTTTCAGGTTACACTAATTTTGGTTTTCAGTTGCATCAATTTCACGATTTTATTGATGTGGTGAGAAAAGGTTCAAAAACATGACCAGCTAGCAGCATCTAAACTAGTTGGCAGGCAGTCGGACGGACTTTAACCGTTAATGGTCTACCTGACTTTAGGCAAATTTGATTTTTAACTCTGACAAAATTGGTTTAGCCTGCAGACAAAATTGAGAAACAGGAAAGCAAAATAGATACCTAGAAAAGCAAAATTAAATAACCCTTGATCGAAACTAATTGATCAAAGGGATGTTTCAGACATCAAAGACTGAAAATACTCAACAGTCTAGCATTGCTTCCAGAAAACAGCTTGCTCACTTATATCCCTGGTGTACTGCTAGGTGCCTGGTACCAACTGTTGGAAGCCCGTGACATCTATGGTCGAACTAAGAAACTGCTACCTACACTAATTCAACGGAATCTAGCTTTATATCCCTTTCAACTCCAGGACAAAAAAAAACTCAAGAATAGATATCTGCCTATACTTTGTAAGACATGCCAATTAAATTCGACAAAGATTTCTGTTTCTTTCACCTACCGTGCTTTCTGCCTATCCCTACAAAGTATATTCAGTTCACCTTTTACTTTTGGCACTTTCTTATCACATTTCAGACTGTGTAAACAGGCGTACTCTGTTAACAATCTGTATCATGTTTTCATGCTGAAAAATTCTACAACTTTTCTGCAAAAATTATAATGCTTCACACTACATTCTGAACTTGAATTTTAAGATTCATATTTTGATAGTTGAAATACAAAAGCAATGCCGACGACAGTATGAGATCCACTGAACTTTCTGCCCTGAAATTGATAAATTTTAAAATTTTGTAACAGCCGAACTTTTCGTTATCTTGGGGTACAACTGGAAACCTACTTGTTACGATATTTTCACGCATCCAAGAACAACGGAAAATATAAGATATGGTTTCAGGGCTATCCCTTAAGATATTGAGAATCCATGAACATTAAGAACAATCTAATTTAGTCTAGTAAAACATCCCATGAGCAGATAAAAGTGTCATCCCAACTTCAAAATCAATAACAAAACACTATCGGTTCGAACTTCGAACGATACCCCAAATCGGAAAAATCTCCATTTATTTCTAAAATGAAATTCTTTTTACCTCTCTAGTTGGGTTTTGGCCATCAAGGATACCCTATGCCAGCAGTCTTTTATCAAAGTTACGTTTCTCTGATTTTATAATCCAAATTTCCTTTCCTCATTTCATTCCAGCTTATTTTATATCTTGCACGAAACGTAAAATTTGGGTCCAGCAAATAAATTATTGATTGCACAGAAAACCCACAAAATCAACAAGACCAAATTCCCTGCAACACGACCATGATTACATCCCACAATAACGATCCAGAAGAATCAAAAAAGGCATGAAACGCCCTTGGACAAACAAGATCCATGTCCGGGAAAATAAAAATGCAAACGAAACATACCTGAAGCAAAACATTAGGCGAATACCAAGATTCATCGAACATGCTGGATCGATCACCTTGCATGAAATCAGAGGCCGCTGTGGAGATCGGTCGACGTCATTGTTGAATACATTCCGGCATGTTTTCTTGCTTGAACAATCCCGGAAGTGAAGTAAGAGAAAATGACCCTTTTGTGCTTCCGTGAAATTGTAACAGCAGAAATGTGCCGCGCGATAAAAGTCAAGGATATTCGATTCAACTATGTCGAGCAGATCTTGGATAAATCTCTTTTTCATTTCGAAATTATTTTCGTACGTCGTGTGGTGGGCTGTTACACAGCATATTTAGTCTGCTGTTTCACAGTGGATGTTGCTTCATTTTATTGATTTCGTTTCCGTGATTGGAAGAAAATTTTTTTAGTATTAAAACTGATCTTTTCAACACGTCGTGGCCTGAACATGTTGTTTCATTTATTTTGGAATCTCTGTTTCTGGTGTGCTAAGCTTAGAGCACTTTTAACACGTTATTAAGTTTATTTTGGGATTTATTCGTCTCTTGCGACTAAAGCATTGTGATAAGATGATACACCTCATTTGATTTTGGAATTAGGTGTGCTTGCCAAATTATTATTAGAGGGAAGGACGAAGAGGCTCTTTCAACAAGTCACTTGGAGTTATATTTTGGAATTTATTTGTATCGTACTAGTTAAGGTTGTAGGCTTTTTTTAAAGTACATACAAGACATTTAGGTTGGGCCTTTCCTTCTGTGTGTGGTTATGAGTCTCATCCTTGTGGTGGGCTCATGATGCGATGTATTTTGTACTTTTCTTTCGGTTTACATTTTATTTTTGGAGTTTTGACATTAAAAAAAATTGGTTACGCACCTACTTTAAGATAAGAATAGGTTGTATCTTGGGCAACGATAATGAATGACGTCATTATTAGTAGGAATGTACGAGATCAAAAATAATAAAGTGACGTTTTATGTGCAACTTGAATTTTGATCCTATGACTTAGAGCTTTTGAAGAGTCTTTATCACCTAGTTACATTTTCATTAGTAATGGTGGTGTGGGTGGGGTTGGAAGTTGGAACCTAAAAAAATGGGTGTATGTAGGGTTGGAACCTAAAAGAATACGATACATTAAAAGAATTATAAACAAATATGATGATGTCTTATGTATGATTTAAAAAGACAGCCTTTTACCTAACAAGACAATGAGCTAACTACTTGAGCCACTTGTCACGAGCAATGTACTCTAAGTCACATAACAAACACCTTTTGATCCTTAGGATAGTCAATTTATTACAATTTGTTACTATAGCACATTAAACAATTAGTTGGTGCTTGCAATGTGAACTTGAGTTGATTATATGATGTCTTATTTGAGTGTAATATACTTGGACATATTTCATAGTCAAAAATAAGATCAAGATTGATTCCCTTTCATTGTAACAAATTTACTTTCCTTTGTCATTTAGTTTTCTATCTAATTTAGAATAATATTTACATTTTCAATGCTGATGAGTGGTGAAGTATCCAACACCCAACAATATGAGATACGAGTGTTCACACACAATCCTAGTCGAATTTCGTAGACAAGGCAATGTGATTATGCAAGTAATTGGTTAGAGTTTGCGATTGTTGTCTTCCCATGTGAGTTAGTAAATTCAATGTGTATGGTTTAACTCATGATGAGGCATATGATAGATGATGTTGTATTGGCCATAATTCACCTAGCCAACATGAAGTAAAAGTAATAGTTTCTAAATCTAAGTGATAGTAAACAAATCTAATCTAACCTATGCAATGAGCAATCGGTCCTGATCTTCCGTTTACACCTTGGACTTCATGTAACTACTACTAAGATTACCAAATACCACACTACTAGGTGTACCAAGTGATGGTACTACTAGGTTACCAAGTAGCTACACCTAAGTGCTCAAAATTAGTCTTACTCATTCCACTCAATGATAGGAATAGTAAAGTGCATTGAAAGTAAATTAGTAACTATGAAAATAGGAAATATTAAACTAAATGAAAGCAGAAATAAAACTAAGTGTTGTTGTAATGGTGGAAAGTAATCTTGATCTTTATTTCTAGTCATTACAACACTTAGCATATGTTATCATATAAACAATATCGTGGGCTGTATGCTAGCCTATAAAAGCAACACTTAGGTACATGGATCCACAGTAGATACATTAGCATAGTAACAAAACTCTTTTAGTTTATTTTCTTGAGTTTAGTACTTAGTAATGTGTGCTCACAATGTGATGTTTTGTAATTGAACGAAGTCTTTGTTTGAGTGGGATGTACTTGGATACATTGCATGCACGGTAATAAAGATTGAGATTATTCAACATCATTGCAGCAACACTTAGTTTTATTTTCTTTTCCATTTAGTTTAATGTTTACTATTTACTATTTTCATAGTTAATGTTTACAATTACTTGTAATTTACTTTTGACGTCTTTAATCAAAATGAGTATGATGGATCTTGAGCACATAAGTGTAACTACTTGGTAACCTAATAGTACTATCACTTGGTATGCCCAGTAGTGTGGTACTTGGTAATCCCAATAGTGGTTACACAAAGTCCAATGTGTGACTGGAAGATCAAGATTGACTGCTTATCACATAGGTTAGTTTAGATTAGTTTTACTGTCACTTAGATTTAGAAACCTTTACCTTCACCTCATGTTTACTAGGAGCCTGATGGTCAATTCAGCATCAATATCATATACCTCACCATGAGTTCAACCATACACATTGATTTTACTAACTCACGTGGGAAGACAATGATTATGAACACTAATCAATTACTGGTATAATCACATTGCCTTATCTGCAGAGTTTGACTGGGATTGCACATGAACTCTTTTATCTCATATGGTTAGGTGTTTGATACTTCACTACTCATCATTGGCGTTGTTGCCATGGATTAGTCATTGTTATACTAAGTAATTATTTTTCCAAAGTTTGTTGTATCAAAGCCTAACTCTAATCTTTACAACCTTAATATAAAGCACACTTAACACAAACCATCAAAAAATGATAACATGGCTTCACATAATGATCAACTATCACCTGCCAAGGAAACGAGGAGTAGTGAGAAAATTGTTGATGAAGAGAACTAGGGAATGCCAATGCAAACATGTATTACTTATGCTGACACTAATCCATACCATCTAAACTTTACCTTCATATTCCATTAGGACAAACAAATGAGGTGGAGAGACATGCAAGACAAAATAGTCCTACCTCTTAAACGTGTAGCACAAAACATGCTACAAACTACTCTAAAGGGAATGCACTTGGACCAAATTCAGGAGGGGTATCATGTGACTTAACACATGACTAGACCCTATGAACCTACAAGGGAGCAGATAAAGAAAGATGTTGTTATGAAGGTCAAACGTGTTCATTCCAAAGGAAAGCAAACTGATGAGCATTGAGGTACCCCTATGCCCAACCATATAAATCACAAGCATTCATGTGTGATCTGGTTGAATTCTACATACCTTAAGTTCTTAAGCACATTGGTTCTAGGATGTGAAATCTAATTGTGACAATCATTGTCTTCTCAACTATACTTGTGGAGTTTAATTGTATGGTTAAGTATAATTTAGGCATATGATTTTTATTATTTTATATTTTGTTTCTCTATGATTAAAAACAGTTGAAATGTAATTTATAATCAATTTAACTTAATCTAATTGCTAATCAATAACTAACTATCCTAACATAAGTATCTGATCCCACTTTCTGTGCACATCTTGAACGTGTATAACACCAATGTATTACAAAACGTTAAGCATTGTTGGGGTTACCAAGAGTCATACGCATTCTCGAAGCGATCATACTTATGTGCTTAATTAATTAACTGCTATCGAATCTAACTAGCTTACTTTGGCTTAATTACTTGGAAACATGAAAGGAAATTACATAAAACATTAAATGCATAAATAAAGTATTTAAGCTAGCCAAGGTGCTACAAGGTTTGATTAGAAAGCTCGTCTTTATTTTCATACACACTACCATGCTAAGGGGCAACAGTGCTTGAATAAAGATCCATATACTCAATGACTCCTGTTGTAGGCACTTTGGAAAATATTTTAACTCTGGAGAAAACAAATTGCAAGAGCTTAGCTCTGCTATGACAAAAACTATATGGAAACCATGTGCCCAAGTGCTATATTTATAGGCTAGCAGATACCCCGCGATAGTAGATATTCGACATTACATCTTGGGCCTCAATATTGGGTATCTGATATTGAGGCTCTGATATTGCATACTTAATATCGGAGCTAGTCAAAACATAACTCATCATACCCCCATGACTAAATGAAAACTTGTCCTTGAGTAAAAAAAAAGGAGAAACAAGTTCCTTACAAAATATTAGGCAATTATGGGATTATTAACTAACATGAAAACTTGACTAAGATGGAACAGACAAATTCTAAGTGCTCAAGTGTACAGATTTACAATCTTTTACAAAATTGGATGTGCATGACAAGAGAAATGAACACCTTAGACAAAATTGACATTCAACTCCTCTAGTAGCAGAAGAGCGAGGGAGAAGATTCAACAATCATGAAGGGTCCTTGTCACATGGTGCTGCTACTTATCCTTTGGTGAAGACAATCCTACTTTTAGTCCATGATTCCCACTACAATCATAACAAAATCGTAGATTAATGTGCAATGTATAACATATAGCTTTTAAGTACCTTGTCTCATTGAAAGATATACTTGGCTAGGTTGTGATTATGATGGATTGATTTCATTAATAGTGTTAGTAAGAAGGTTGAAAGATAAGTGAAATAGATAAGTGGTCCATTAAATTTTAAAAAGTTCAAACGTGATGAAATGCTTGAAGAGGGTTTAAGAATTCACAACAAATAAAAGAAGGATTTCTCTAAAAAAACATTATGAAGATGCGCACAATTGGATGTCATTGATGGGGCATGCAAAAGGATTTGATTGTGAGAATGTATAAGGGTAAAGAATGTAACTAATTCAATCAAAAGGTATGCAAGTGGGTCCCCCCAAAGTATGCATAGGCCTTTTATTACCCTTCCATAACTTCAAATTGAGGAGTCCATTGGCCCCATGGATGATTAATGGTTACAGAAAGTTAAGTACAAAAACCTGGAAGAAACTATGTAAGAATTTCAACACATCAAACCAAGACATTGAACAAGAACATGAAATTAATGGTGAGGTGAGACATGGAAAGCACAGATGGATGAGAGAGAGTCTGGAATGGAGTTCCTAATTAAGGTCACATGAAGTTCCTTGTGAATTTTGTGGTTAAATGACCTAATAAAATCCATCTTTAGTCTAGACCAAAACCAACCACATTCATTAACATTGTATCACCATTCCAAGACCAGTCCATCTCCTTGAGACACAAGAGTGCTCACATAGCACAACCATCATTTTTTATTAAAGAAGAAAAAAGAAGTAGAAAGTGAGAAAGGGTCTTAGTTAGAGGAGACCTTCAAGCATAGGTAACATGTCTTTCTAGTCCCATAATTAATGCTTGTAGCCCATTTATTTGTCTAAGGGATGTGTTTTGAATTCCCATAGTTGGGCTTTTTTTCTTTTTTATGATGGGAACCACACCATGTAAAGACTTATTCAACTTCCAATTATTGGTTGACACAAAATGGTAAGAAATCTAAGAAAACACACATGCACCCAAGTAAGCAAAAAGGAACTAAGAGTACTGAATCCCCTTGAAGTCATACCTTGTTCAAACCTTTGAATCCTTTCCAAATCTAAAAACTACCAAAGTCATAAGTTCATTATGGTTGTATTAATAAAAAAGAGACCTCACACTTCCAGAATGAGGAAAACCATAGAGTTTGTGGATGGGTGGATGTTATGGACTCATTGCCTATTTCATAAAAAAGAAACCATGTCCTAGTCATCAATAACAAAACTCAAAGCTAGAAACTAGACACCAACAATCAAATAACTGGATAGCACATGTTCACATCAATCAAACACACTGTACCTATTTGGTAATAAGGCACATTATTATTAAAACATAATAAGAAAATCACATAAAAAATAAAGGAAAATATATAAGAAAATGTAAAATATTTAAGAAAAATAAAATGTACTAATAATGTTGTAAAACAAAAACTTTGAAAAATTAATAACGCAAAAATAAAAAGGTGTAAGATAAATAATGTGTAAACCAAAAAGATGAAACATTGAGGAGCTACTTATATAATTAGTGTGGATGGCCATCTCTCCCATGACTAAGTTGAAAGGAGGAGATCCAAAAGATTGAGTGTGGTTGTCTATTTGATGAGTCATTTATTGCATTAGCTAGCTTAGGCTCATGGAAAGGTTTGACTTGTATGTTGACCAGTTGTTTTTTTTTGGGCTCTCAAGTTTGTAGATTATCATTGCCCCAGAAGGGAAATTTTCATAGATGATATAAGGTCCTTCCCACAATGTCTGGAACTTAGTTTGTTGAGGTATGTGTGTGGGGTTCCAATAGAGAACCTTATCTCCCAGTTGAAATTTGACTTTCATAATTTTAAGGTCATGGCACTTTTTGTTGAATGCCTTGTGCAACTTGTCAGATGATAGCGCCACCAATCAATTTTTGTCTAGAAAGTTGAGATTCATTAATCTTTCTTTTTGTGCTAGACTTAAGTCAAGGTCAAGGTTACAGGCTATTGAAAGTGTATGGAGCTTGGATTGAATAGGAAGTGTTGGTAATTTTTTGTACACCAGCTCATAGGGAGAATAGCCTATAGGAAGTTTTCATGTTAAGCAGTAGGCATAGAGGGCATCGTTGAGTTTTATGGTCTAGTCTTTCCTATATTTGTAGACAACTCTCATTAATATCTTTGTGATTTCCCTATTTGTAACCTTAGCTTGACCATTGGCTTGGTGATGATAGGGTGTTGTTAGTTTATGTTCAACCTCCAAGCATTACATAAGCTTTCGAAAGCTAGTGCCTATAAAGTGGATTCCATTGTCAGAAATTAATGCATGTGGTACATCAAACTTGTTTACAACATACTATTGTACAAATCGAGCAGTAGTAGAAGATGTACAATCAATGACGACTGTTGCTTATGCCCATTTCATACAATAGTCAACAACGAATATGATGTATGCCTTGTCATTTAACATGGGCATGATGGAACCCATGAAATCGATGCCCCATATGTTGAAGGGTTCTAGTGGTTAGATCCACTATTGAGGTCTCTCCATTCAAGCAGTCATTCCACCATCTCATTGGTAGCATTCACAAGAGTGAACATATTGGTGAGCATTCCTAAAAATTATTGGCCAATAGTACCCTACCATCAAGATTTTTATCGTCATGTGTCTCCCAACACAATGGCCCCCACAAGGACTCTCGTAAGCATCCTAGAGAATGTGCAGTTGATTAGCATCAAAGACACACCAATGAGCCTGGCCATCAACACACATCTTGTAAAGGTGTCCATTGATCTTCATCAAACATTTTACCTGGTGAAGAAGCTATTGTTTCTTCTGGTGGTCCAAACCTTGTGGCACCTTCTGAGTGAGAAGATAGGTGAGAATGTCATCATACCATTTAGGCTTAGTGGGAAATTATTCAATTATAGCCCCAACAAAGAGGAGTTCATCAAGAAACAAATCAGATAGGGGGTTTTCATCCTCTTTGTTGTCCCATCATAACCAAGATAAGTGATCAGCATCCCCGTTCTCAGTTTTCTTTCAATCTACCATTGTAAGATTAAATTCCTATAAGATCACCAACCACCATATGACACTGGTACTTACCATTGGCTTGTTCATCAGGAAGTGGATAACACTATGGTTCGTGTGCATAAACACTTTGTATCCAAGCACATAATGCCTAAACTTCTCTAGAGCAAACACCACTACCATCAATTCTTTTTTGGTGGTGATGTAGTTCAATTGTGTAGCCACAGTGCTTCAGCTTATGCAGTGGATATAATATGGATGTTTCTTGTTATCCAACTATGTCAACAGATCTCCCAAGGCATAATTTGATGCATCCATCATAACATGAAATGTTCTAGACTAATCAGGTGCTTGTAGAATTGGAGTTTATACAAGTTTCTTCTTCAATTGTTGGAATGCTTTTTCACATTTTGTAGTCTAGACAAACAGAGCATCTTTCTTTGTCAGCTCAACCAATGGTTTTGTGATCTTAGAGAAATTCTTTATGAATAATTAGTAATAGGTAATGTGTCCAAGGAATGACTAAACATCTTTGACAGTTTCTAGTTGACAGGTTATTCCTTGGATGATCCTGATTTTTTGGGGTCAACCTCAATTCCTACTTGTGATGTTTTATGCCCCAATACAATGCCCTCTTGGACCATCAAATGACTCTTTTGGAAATTGAGCCAAAGGTTTGTTTCAACACATCTTTTCAATACTTGCTCAAGGTGGTCCAAGGCTTGCTCAAATGTAGCTCCATAGGTTGAGAAGTCATCCATGAAGAATTCCATACTACTATGATTTGCTACTAAAAAATGCTTAAGACCAGGCATTGGAATGTAGCAAGAGCAATGCTTAGATCCAAAGGCATCTTACAATATGTAAAAATCTCCTAAAGACTCATGAATGTTGTTTTGGCCTAGTCCTCTGGTGCAATTTGGATTTGGTTATAGCCACTATAACCATCCAGAAAATTGTAAAAGTAATGCCCAAATATTATGTCCAACACCTGATCAACGAATGACAATGGAAAATGGTCCTTAAATGTTATTATATTCAACAACCAAAAATTGATGCAGACCCACCACTTGCCACCTTTCTTTGGCACAATCATGAGTGGGCTAACCCATTTGCTTTCTACAATGTGATAGATGAACCCCACCTTGAGGAGTTGTTCGATTTCCTCCTTGATGATCTGGTTTAGTTTGGGATTCAATAGTCTCTATGGATGCCTCTTTGGCTTCATGGTTGGATTAGTGTATAGATACAATGCTAGCATATCCTAGGATCAATCCCTATGAGTTCAGGATATGATCAAGCAGAGGTTGTTGATCATTTTTCAACCACATTTAATAGCATCCACTTTTGTTCTAGAGAAAGATTTGCATTGATTATTATCAACTTTCCATTTTTTAAGAATACATATTTCATGCCAATAGGTAGATTTTTTAATTCAAAGGGCTTGTGCTTGAAATTTTTAGGAATTTACAATTCTTTCCAATAGGTATCATCATTTACATCATCAAAGAGTTGGTAATGAACTTTCTCTAGTTCACCCATTCCTGCGACATATGTGCATGTCAAGCTCTTAGTAGGTTCCATGCAAAGTGTAATGCTTTTAGAATAAATATTCAACCACTGGGTGCCCTCTTGTTTTGTGCCTACTGCATATATACACCTTTGAATATCTAATTTTAGTGCACACTGCTTACATGTAGAGATGGATGCTTGTTTCATTGACAAGAGTTTCTGCACAAAATTGCACCATGTATTGTTGTACACAATGCATGGAACTTGTTTCTTCTTAACCTTCTCAAATGCATTTTCTTTAGATAATTCTAAGAAAAGATCTCTGATGTCCATTCTTACATCAATGGTACTTAACCATGTCCTTCCCATGATGATTAGGAAGTCCCTTTTGTAGTTCTCCACCTTAATTACTAGGAAATCAACAGGATAAGACTACCTATAGATAGTGGTCACAATGTCTTTGACCAGTTCTAATGGAATAGTGATGGACTAGCCTACCAATTCTAATATGATATTTCTCTTCTTGAGAGGAGGTAGGTTCCATGTAATATACATTTCATGAGAAATTAGGTTGACACCGGAACCTGAATCAAGAAGAGCTTTACATGGTTCATTCTTAGCAATCTACAAATAAATAAGAGGACTCCTAGGATTAGCTAATTTTCTAGAAAGGTTGCCAACACAGATGCAATCAAATATGACATGAGTAAGCAAGATAGTATGAATCCTAGGTAGTATTTGATTTGAAGGGAACTCAAAGGAATTTGATATAGAGGGAGATGAAGAAATAGGGTTGCCAACCGTAGGTGTATGTGAGGGCTTAGGTAGATTGTTGGGTGGGAAGAAAGGTCTTTTCTTAGATTGAGTGTTCAAACCACTTAGTTGATGAATCAGTTGTAGATTAACAACCCTAGTGGCATTGCATTATTATAGTTGACCTGGGAGTTCATCCTACATAGATGGAGTAGGTGGCAGTTGTGTTGTAGATGGAGGAATAGGTGCAGGGACAAAAGGAGGATAAAGATAAAAGATGGTATTCCTCCTTACATGTGGAGAATGAGTTTGACAATAGTTAGAAGGCTAGTAGTGAGATTGAAAAGTAGAAATGTAATTGGAAGAGTCATGTGGAGACAAGGGTTGTTGAACATAATGCCCATATGGATTAGGTTGTCTGTAAGGGTATTGTTGCCATGGTTGTGCTAGCACCCATGAGTGTGGTTACTACCATTATTGGTATATGGTTGTGGTGAATTTCCACTTGGATAATACTATTGTTTGCCTTTATGCTAGTCATTGATTCAAGGCATACATTCCAAACTCCTATAAGTGCAACACAATAGGGTAACATCCCTTAGGATGTTCATAATGGTAGATGTCACATCCATCATCATCATCTAATTTGGTTCCCGAAACTTCCTCTACTACAGCAATCTTGCCCTTACCTCTTTGATTGGCATGTTCAATGTTTTTGTACCTCTTGCGATCACGATCACTACCTTATTCTTTGGACTCTTTAGTAATTTTTAGGATATCTTAAAATTTGCTATCCATAGAGTCCCATATCTAATCAACCTTGGATAAAATTTCAGAGGTGAATTTTTGAAGTGGCAAGAATTTTTGGTTCACCACCTCATCAAGTGCTAATTATTCCTCATTGTCATAGAATTAAACCTCCCTCTTGTGAATGGAAGGATCACAATTGTAATCTTTTTGCACTTTCTTGTTTCATTAATTCTACATCCTCTTTTACTACCTACTTAATCAACCTTTGGATTTGATGGGCTCTTAATTCTGACAATTACCCTTAGGCATAGATTCTAAGAGTTCTTCTCGTTTTTGATTGGAGCCCATCTACAATGTGAAATAGCTGTTTCAGTTGAGAGTAACCATGGCCTAGACATTTATGCAATAAGGAATAGTATTGGCGCATAGCAGTATCCAAGGGTTCATGTGTCCCTTGTTTCCATTCTTGGATCTACCTCCTCAAGTTGGAAACTTGGGAGTACATCTAATACTTGTCATTGAACAGTTCAAGCATTATACTCTATCATCTGATAGATTCTAGTTCTAACAACAAGTACTAGTTTTCTACTTCTTTAATGAGTGTCCTAGGAAACAACTTAAGATTTTTCCACTCATTTTCTATATTCTACAAGGCACATGCATCTTGGAAAGCTTAGAGATGGTTCTACAAATCCAAGTTATATTCCCCTTCGAACCTAGGGATATTGTTCATGTTTAGCCTCTTAATTTAACTATCTTTAATGTGCCTTGTAGGGATTATCACTACCTCTGCAATGTTTAGCATACTCTAGGTAGAAAAAAAAGGTTCATCAAGGCCATGATTTTGGTGCCTATAATGTCCTTTGCTACCCCTTTGTTCATGGTAGTGGATCTTCCTTAAATGCCCACACCTCTAGTTCTAACTTGCCTAATAGTCCCTTCGATCACCTCCATCATAGTCACATCCCCTACAATTGCAATCAAAGCTAGAAGAGGAAGAAGATAATGATGAAGGTGAAGAGGAAGGAGGACTAGTACCATCACAGTGCTTTTTACCGCCTCTTCATTGATCGTGACCACAAGCATGATCTTGTTTCTTGTCTGCATCCCTACACTAACTCTTCTCCTTGGATCCTCCTTTGTCATTGGATCCATTCTTGCCAAAACCAAGATTGTGGATCATGGATTGTAGGTTTTGGTTTTTACTCCTTCACCAAAGTCAAAGAGAGTAATTTCACTAAATGGAAAACCCCCAAAGAAGGGTTCTCCATCATTTTTCTACTATAGCAGGTATTGGAAATCATTGAACCACTTCCCCTTCGCAGATTCATAGCACTATTCTAGTTGTCGATCCCTTAGACATCAGGCCTCTAGGGGATGATAATCCTTGGCATCACGATCCTATATAAGTACTTAGCATGAAGTTCCTAGATACCCAAATGCACAAGAGTTTGTTAGATCATTGTAGAAACAAATTGATTGGACAACAACATGATGTTGCCCTCCATCTTGCACCATTGCAACTATTCATCCTAGTGTAGGATGAAGGTGAAATTGGATACATACTCATCAGGATGAGCATATACCACTCTATATTACCACTCTATATTTTTGGGGCACCTATTGATGTACTCCATCAAACTTGGGTAGAGAATCACCCCTATAAGAAGAAGACATCTTATGTTAGGGAAATAAAAATGCTATGTGCTTTTTAAAGTTATTGTAGGTATTTTAAAGTATGATATGAATCTAGGGTTTGTTCCAATGATTTTGAATAATTTTCACTAAATCCTAAATAGCGCATGTAACAACAAAAGGGTCTGAAACAATGGTGCCAATGATGTGCAACGAGGTGCCCCTACACCCAACCATATGAACCACAAGCGTTCATGTGCAATCTAGTCGAATTCCATAGACCTTAAGTTCTTAAGTACACTAGTTCCAAGATGTGAAATCTAATCGTGATGATTATTTTCTTCTCAAATATACTTGTAGAGTTTAATTGTATGGTTGATGAGTGGTGAGGTACCCCTACACTCAACCATACGAATTACAAGTGTTCACATGTAATTCGGTCAAATTTTGTGGATGGGACTAGTTGTAGCATTTAGATTGTTATGCCTTGATTGCAATTTGCTATCTTTCCAGTTTGATTAGTGGTAGCTTTGTCACATATGGCTTAGTCCAAAGTAAGGCATATGATGTGGTTCCTAATTCTATGCTATGCTACTCCTAATGACAAAAAGAGATAAATTGATTAACTAACAAATAATGGAAACAAAGTCTAAATTAGCCTAAGATGATGGTATCTGCTCTTAATTGTTCGTACATGTCTTGGACTTTATGGAGCTACTTCTAGGATTGCCAAGTGTATGTTATTAGTTGTGCCAAACAATACACCTCTAGGCAACCAAGTATTTACACTTAAACGCTCGTGATTCAGGTGTACACATTTCACTTAATAATAGGAACAATAAAGAATAATAAATAGAAATGTTTAACTAAAGAAAGCAATAAATAATTAAAATAACAATATTAATCTAAGTGGATGCTGCAATGATGGAAGTAATCTCAATCTTTATTGCCATTCATGTAACATGTCCAAGTATGTCACACTCGAACAAAGGTGTCATACGATTACAAACATTACATTGCAGGCATGCATTGGGAATAATGGACTAGAAAGAAGAAATGGAAAACTAAAGCTATCTATTACTACTTTCTAAGCTATGTCCTCTGGATGAGGTCTAGATGAGGTGACAACAGATATTTGATGTTGCTTATTAGCCTCAACATCAAATACACAACGTCAGGACTCCGACATCATGTATCCAACATTGGGGCCCTAAAAGGATGACTTATCATACCCCCACAATTAAATGAAAACGCATCCTTGAGTTAAAAAAAGTGAGGAAAAAGTTCTTTACAAAATATTGGCAGGTATGGGATTATGGACTAACTCAACAATGGATAAAATGACTATCTTTTCACATGTTGTAGTGGTCCAAGACAAAAATGGGACACATTATTACAAAACAAAACAACAAACAAGATTGGAAAGCTCATGTGTTGCCTAGAGGTGGTGGCTCTTTCATTTGCCACTTTCCTTTGTCATTAGGCCATTGAAATTTGTAACGGTTAAGCAAGGCCTACAATGTTTCCTCCTCCATCCTTAGGTCATGCACCATCCAAGCTATTGTGCTAATGTGTGCTAGCATTGGTACATCCCAAGCACATGGCAGTTGTAGAAACATTTGATTTGCCTTGACATACCATGCCATGAACTACCATCGTTCCTCCTCGAAAGCCCTAGCTTTATCCCTTACCTCATGATAATCTATCAATCTTTGAGCTAGGTTCAAGGCTACATCTTTTTGTCCTTGGTAGCTAGCTTTGACCATCTCTAATTCTAAGTTTGCCACTTGTAACTTTTACAAAGCATCCTTCTGATCTATAAACTCTTTCTCATATAGCACGTATGTGGTTACCACTTACTTCTCCAACTCGCTTCAGGGATAACCTCCTGTTAACATGACAAGGTTGGCATATCTGAGGTTAGCCAACATCATGTATTCCTTCAAATCTTCTATTTGGAAGTCCTTATTTTTAACTTCTGCTTGTTGGACCATGGCATAACTATCCAAAATAGCCTACCATTTAGAATTTTGTGTTGCCAAGGAGCTAATGTGGGCCTTAGCCATCTTCATTTCCTTCTCATTAATTTCCTTATACATACCAACCTAGTCATGGAAGTGTTCTTTTAACTTATCATGTTTTTTGGCCTCATTCTATCATGCGCTAATCTTGATTGCTATCTTTTGATGAATAGTGCATATCTCCTCCATAGAGAGGGTTCTATTTTCTCAAGCCAATCTACTCATATCTTGGTTGACCCTCACTAGTTATTATCTTAACTAGTGAACACTCTCTTCTAAAATGTCCTTTTTCTTTTCCATTGTGGTCAACCGAGCATTCTCTATAATGAGCTCCTTGTTCTCTCCTTGGCTGGCAGTCAATGGCTTTTTATGCATATGGGTTCATGCATGTGTAACAGAGGCATTCTAGAGCACCATCTCCTTTTCTTACTTTGTAGCTATTTTCTCTTTCACTAGCTTGGCAAGCTCTTCTGTCGGAAATTATTCCAGTTGGTCAAGCATGAAAAATTGGGTAGGATCCTATTGTTTAGCTCACAAGGTAGCTAGATCTTCTTGCAATCTTTGTACTTTAGCTTCTGCATGTTTTTCCCTAACCTTAGCCATGACCAAATTTCTTCTAGTAGTGATGAGGTTTGATTGAGTTGCAGTGACATCGTTGGGGGTGTCAAACAAAGTGTTTATCACTTGACCTATCTATAGTAAATGATCAAGCATGTCTTCATGCATTGCAGGAGTCATTGAGGTCTCAGCCAACATTTGTGCATTCCTAGTTCTCACTAAATTGGTTAGAGGCACAATAGGAATATTGAATGACTCCTTAACGTGATTAGTGATCACCTTTGCAGCGCCTGCTACATCTTCATGTTGTAGCACCACAACTATGGTGCCTTCACCAATTTCCAAGGTGACTTGAAAGGATGCAACATTTCTAGAGATCTAGCATGATCATTGGGATCCCCCTCCTCCTGACTAAATTGAGATCTCTCCCCTTGTTGGATCAACTGATACGGTGGACCGTACGACATCATCCATAACTTGAAAGAGATTGGCCTCATCCTTGCTCCCCCAGTTGACAGTCTCAATGATTCTTTGCAATTGGATCATTGATAGTATATAATCTTATAGCTACAATGGCAAAGCTTATGCTTGTGGGTATAGCTTAGGCTCTTTTTGCATTTCAATTTTTGGTTCTACCTCCTTTTCAGCTTCTTACTCCTCACTAGAATCTTTTCTTGGTGCTGCAATTTTGAGGAGTTTTGCAAAGGAAGTGTGCTAAGCCTTCCAAAGGATATCATCGATATATATTCTTACATACTTACACAACTTTCTAATCATATAGGGAAATATAAGTGTTGGTCTCCCTAACTTTGTTTCTTCAAATCACTACTAGAATTCTATGAAATAGTATTGAGGAAGGTTAGCTGCAAATTTTTCCATCAAAATGGCAGTTCCCCTAGCCGCATACATGGAGATTCAATTAAGCCCTTTGCCATGTTCCAATCTTGAAGTAGGTTCTCTCTTCTAAAGTCATCTCATTGTATGACTTATCTTCTTTGCCATATGCCTACCTCAACCACAGTCTCTTTGTTTCGGGGTTATGGTGGATAGGTGAGCAACCTTGGCCCCTTCATTAGGCAAGTTGAGAGTTGCAGCAATGTCTTTGACTACATAGGAGATATTCACCATACAAATTTTCATAGTGGTACCATCATCCTTATTATATCAAAATTTATAAACTTCACCTAGGTACCATTCACCACTATCTAACAAGGTTGGCCACAATGGAGATGCTTTGAGTTGCATTTGCACCACCTCCTAAGTGAACTCCATGAATGGGCCAAAGTTCATTTCCACAATGACCAAAGCTAATGTAGACTTCTCCAAGATGGTAATAAGGTAGTCAAGGGACAACATGAGATTTTGTCCTTGTTTGGGAGCTGGTACTTCTACCGCCTCACCTTGGGCCAATTGTCCAATAGTAGGGGCCTCTTGATGGATACTGAAAGACTGGGCCTCCTATTTAGCATGTTTCTCCTATTCTCCTTGCTAGCTATGGCCACCATGTGGATACTTAGTAGGTCTCTTCAAGGGTTCATCCTGAACACCTCTTTTTGTGGCCATCTACAATCAAGCAAAAACCAAGTGTTACCAAGGTTATGTTTATTATCATTAATCCATTCATACCTTACTCATAACCTTAGTTCGTTAAGCTCATTATGCATATGATTGTAGGGTTAGGAAAATTTTCATGAAAAATCCCTCAAAAAGTGTCTATCTCTTTCTATGACCCATCAAAACTAGTTCCTTTTTCATTATATGTGGCTTAAAATAATGGTTGTAGGCCTAAGGGTTAGAGAAATTAGATGTTTGGCATTATCTTTAATGATTTTTCATTATAAGTCCTAAGGTTTTTAACATTCTTACCCTTAGAATACCTTCCAAGTGAAAGCAAATTTTGACAAATTGGCATAAGGTTTGCACACACATACCCCCCATGACTACATTGAACACTTTGGATTCAGATAGATTCAAACAGTATGGAAATCAAAGTGATAGAGAGATAGATATCACAAGTGGAAGATGGAGGTGTAGAGCTCTAAGTCTCAAGAAAAAATTGCAACAACTCCCTAGTAACAAATGAGATAAATGAAGTTCATGTTGTGTGGGGGTCCACTATATATACTTTTTTTTAGACCCAATGTCGAGTACACAATGTCATGTATGCAACATTGAGTTAGACATGACATCGAGCACATGATGTTGAGGTCCAAAAATTTTGATTTTTATGGGGCCAAAGGACATGCAAACTAAAGCTTTGGGTTTCATTGGAACGTTGAAAGTTAAATTTTGCAGTTTGGGTAAGTGGAAAATTAAGTGGAGGCACCGAAAGCAAGATAAGATGAAGTCGTTAACATTAAAAGTATGAGAATGAGAAAGAAAAGGGCATTGAAAGCATGATTGTGGAATAGACTATATTTATGATAAGGGAAATAATAAAATATAACAAATGGAGTGCATGGAAGGTAAAAAATGATGTGGGCATGTTAAACAAGTACAAGTCACAAAAGTTACACAAGTGGATCCTCCCCAAAGTAGGTTTTGGCCTATGATGCCCTTGTGTAATCATGCCTATAATGTCCATAGGCACTAGAGGAGTTGAATGTAGCACATACCTATGAAACAAAGCACACATGTTAAAACCACCAAATTGAGATAACAACTCTATGTTACACAAAGCCACAAGTTATGAGCATTTGAACAACAAGATGAGATAGATTGTAGAAGGGATAGTAGAAATCGAGACATGAGGTGTCATACTATGGTCACAATGAAACCTTATGTGTTATTCCTAGTTAAATGACCATGTATCCATCTATCCAAGATTCAACCAAGTCCAAACCACATTACAGTGGCATCAGATTATTTCATCACATCAGTAGACAACATAAGACTATCAAAGGCTAAAGGAGTAACATCACTCGATCCTTTGTCCAAGGAAGGAGCATTATCATGGCACAATTATTGTGTTTTTTTTATGGTTTTTTGAAGCTGCCAATAGTCAGGCATGGATACGTGTCTTTCCAGTCAAATCCATAAAAGCTTATTCAATGTTGTGTGAAGTTGCTCTTACTTCCATTTGTTGTTAGATCTACAAGGATATGGTTATAACCTTAGCAACATGATAGAACTCACAAAAATAGCCAAAGAAAATCCACAAATCCCCTTGATGTCACATCCTTTAACATTTGGTTTGGGTTCTACACTCTTCCATCAAGACATAATGATTATGAAGTTATTTAGAGTTTGGATGATGAAAAAGATTACCATTATGACCAGAGCAAGAACCTCTTATTAATGGAATGGGTGGATGGATGTCGTGGTCTTGATGTCTGAATAATCAGTCTATTGTGACTCAATAACATAGAGAAAAATCTCACTTCAATGGGCAACATGACCAATAGCAAGATTACATACAAAGAAAATAAAATGACAACTAGGAAAAAGTAGAAAAAATAGGAAAATGATAAAAATTGTAAAAAAAAAAGATTAAAATCACTTAAAAATCCTAAAGATTAGAATGAGGTGTAACCCCCACGACTAAACATTTGGTTGTGGCTAGGATCAGTAAGTGGATGAATAAGATTCATGCATGTATAACATGTTGGAATCCCTTCATTCCCCAGCCACAAGGTACCTATTGATAGTGTGGTGGCTAGGTAGAAAAATTGTTGGTTACACACTTGATGGTTATATGTATGGTGAATAAGGATATGAGGTGTGTTAACATTATGGATAGTTGACCCACAATTGCACCCTTGAGTATGAGATGGTATGCATGGAGTCATTTATCTTCCCATATTTGTAGATTCATTGGTTGGATGTGGGATTGGAGAATTGATGAATGGTGGCCCATGTATATGGTCGAAGCATGTTGGTTGAGGTAGGGAAGGTGTTGCACTAGATTGGCCTTGTGCTGGCTCGATTGATGTGGTGGGTCAATTCATGGTTTGCTTTGGCTTATAGCCTTTTCTCTAGAAGGGACATTTCTAATGTTGTGGTTGGGACCCACTAGTGTCAGCATGTCTATGCATAGTTGTAGCACAAGTGTTACTTGTTTGTTGATATTTTGGTGTGGACCTTCCTAAGTTGTTGACGATGGCGTAGAAGGAGGTGGATGATGAGAATATCGAGAGTAGGTTGGAGGGTAAGAGGCATGAGGTGGTGATCCTTCAAGGATGTTATGTATTGATGGTACTCAGGAGAGTGGTAGTGACAATTAGAAGTAGAGGATGCAGAAATAGTTAGAGACATAAGGTGTTGAACATAGTATTTGTGAGGTTTCGATGGGTATGGCTGATTTGCTGGTGGCCTCTCCTAGGACTATGGTTGTTGCCATTGTGGTTGATGATCGAGTTAAGGCTAGTAATAAGTCCTCCTAGGATGGTATGATTGGTTGTGGGACTATCTAAAATTACCTTGTGGAAGAGGAAGACTCTAGGGCATGTGCTTTTACATAAATTTTTGATTTAATGCATCCACCCAATACTCATGTAGATGTAATAATGCAAGAAATTGGCCGCTTGGGTGGTCATATATGCATAGGTTGCATCCATCATCTTTATCCTCACTTTCATCAACCATTTTTCTCATTTGCAAAAAAGTGTTCTTAGCTATTTCTCGGTTTTATATCCTCTGTTAATTGCAATTGCCTGGCTTGTGTTGCATGACCTTCTTCACGACTATCTTAACAAGAGTTGTGAGATTGTAATTTACCCATTTGGACATCCTATTAAACTTTACTTCTAAATCATCTAAAGAATCCTTTATTGGCAAAGTCTATTGTGGGATCACCTTATCAAACATAGTTTCATTTCCCTTATCATAAATTTGGACCTCCTTTGATTAAAGAGGTGGGTTCCATTGATGTTTTTTGACATTCTCCCATTTACACATTTCTTCTTCCTCTTTTGCCATATGCTTTATGAGCTCTTTGATTTGATGGGCTTGGAGCTTGTATAGTTACCCTAGGCATAAATCCCAAGGATCACCCTTATTTCATAACGAAGCCCATCCATGATGTGGTAAAGTTGCTCTTCTCCAGAGAAATCATGACCTAAGCATTTATTTAACAAGGCATAATATCTATCTAAGGCCATGTCCAAGGATTCATGTTATTCTTGTTTCCACTCTTAGATTTGTCTCCTCAAGTAGAACACTCTCTTATAGGTTTGGTATCTCTCATTGAAAAGTTCTAACATTGTTAACCACTGTCAAATTGAATTTGGTTTCAATGATCAATACCACACTATGGCTTTATCAATTAGTGTCCTAGGAAAGAACTTAAGCTTTTGTCATCCACTTTCAATGTTATAGTTAGCACAAGCATCATGGAAGGCTTGTAAATGATGTTGCAGATCTGAATCATAGCCTCCTACAAATTTTAGAATATTATTCATGTCAAGCATAGGTAGTCGACTCTTTTTGCAATGCCTGCAAGATATCTTAATGGCCTCTATGATATGCATTAGACTCTTAGTGTCCAACAAGGGTTCATCACCATCAAACAGATTGTGAGGGAAATTTCTATGTTCATGGTGACTTCTTCAACTTTTCCCATGGGTTCGATTCCGATTCTTACTCTAACCCTTTAGTGGAGCTCTATCTCCATACCTACATTCATCTTTGTCAGACCTAGATGTTGAAGGGAAAGAGGAAGATGAGGAACTACAAGAATTTCTATGGCTTCTATGGTATTCTACAAGGTCCCTTGACTTATTTTTTCTAGGTTTCAAGGAGGTCTTAGGCCTCAAGGCCTTCCCTAGTTTAGGACTTACGTCATCTCCTCCAAGATTGTCTGCCTTAGGTGAATGTAGTCTTTGGGTGCTGTCAAGGTGATCATGATCATAAGAGACCCCTACATAAGGTTAATCACTCTAATCTTCTTCAACATACATCACATTATTTCTCCAATGAATGTGTTCCCTATATAGTGCATTGTCATTTTCGTGTGGGAGAGACATCCTTATTGTTTTATGATGTGTGTGAGCTAAGAGTTTCTAAAAGATATATCATTAATACCTTTTACAATGATCATGTATAATATAACTAATCTAAATAACTAGCACCATCCCTGGCAATGGTGCTAATGATGAGAAACAATGTACCCCTATGCCCAACCATATGAATTACAAGCATTCATGCCCAATTTGGTCAAATTTCATGGATGGAACTAGTTGTAGCATCTAGATTATTATGCCTTAATTGCAATTCGTTGTCTTCCCACTTGGACTAATGGTAAATTTTTCACGTATGGTTTAGTCCAAAGTGAGGCATATGATGTGGTTCCTAATTCTATGCTATGCTACTCCTGACAGAAAGAGATAAATTGATTAACAAATGAATAATAGAAACAAAGTCTAAATTAGCCTAAGGTGATGGTCTTTGCTCTTAATCATCCATATACATCTTGGACTTCATGGAGCTACTTCTAGGATTACCAAGTGTACGTCACTAGTGCCAAACGATACACCTCTAGGCAACCAAGTATTTACACTTAAACACTCATGATTAAGGTGTACACATTTTGCTTAACAACATGAATAGGAAACAACATTAAATGGAAATGTTTAACTAAAGAAAGCATTAAATAATTAAAATAATAATATTAATCTAAGTGAATGTTGCAATGATGGAAGTAATCTTGATCTTTATTGCCAGTCATGTAATGTGTCCAAGTACGTCACACTTGAACAAAGGTGTTGTACAATTACAAACATCACACTATGGGCATGCACTAGGAATAACAAATTGGAAAGAAGAAATAGAAAGCTAAAACTATCTATTACTACTTTTTAAGCTACGTCCTTTGGAAGCCAAAGTGCAGTATTTATAGGTGAGATCTAGATTAGGCAACATCAGGTATTCAACATCACTTATTAGCCCCAACATCAGATACATGACGTCGAAGTCCTAATGTCGCGTATCCAACATCAAGACCCTAAAAAGATGACTCATCAATGGTTAAGGATAATTAAGACACATGATTTTTATTATTTTATATTTTATTTGTCTACAATTAAAAATAGGTTGAAATGTAATTTATAATCAATTTAAATTAATCTAACTGTTGATCAATAACTAATTATCCTAACATAAGTATCTAATCCCACTTTTTTTGCACATTCTGAACATGTATAACGTTGCTAGGTTACTAAACATTAAACATTACTGGGGTTACCAAGAGTCATATGCATGCTTGAAGTAGTCATACTTATGTGTTTAATTAATTAACTGCTATTAAATCTAACTAGCTTACTTTGGCTTAATTACTTAGAAACATTAAAGGAAATTTCATAAAATAGTAAATGCATAAATAAAATATTTAAGCTAGATAAGGTGATGTAAGGTTTGATCAGAAAGTTTGTCTTTATTTCTGCACAAACTACCATGCTCAAGTACAACAATGCTTGAATAAAGATCTATAAACTCAATGACTCTTGCTATGGGCACTTTGGAAAATATCTTGACTTTGGAGAAAACAAACTACAAGAGTTATGCTATGCTATGATAAAAACTATATGGAAATCTTATGCCCAAGTGCTATATTTATAGGCCAGCATATACCTTGCAAAATTGAATATTTGACATTGCATCTTAGGACCTAATATTATGCATATGATATTGGAGCCAATCAAAATGTGACTCATCACAAACCAACACATCTATTGTCATAAAAGAGCTTGATGCTAATTAGTTCATTTCGAAACAACTCCACAAAAATCATGAGGAGCCATCAAAAACACCTATCATGAGACTAGAGGAACTTGTCAAAGCCTAACTTCACTTTACTCTAGTAGAGACACACAAGGGGGAGGCTACTAACTCAAGAAATAAGTGGGACTCTAGGCCAAGGGATCTTACTAAGTCCTACAAGGAAACTTGCAAGAGTCATGAAAGGAGAACTAGTTGGCATCGTTCTTTTGCTACCTCCTCTACTTCATCACAATCATCATAAGACTATGATAAGAGACAACAAAAGTATTGAGACTTTCATAGGAAAAAAAGATCTCATGGTTATCATGGCCAATACTCAAGGTATTCTAATTTAGAAGATGAGGAGTATGAAAGAAAAAGGCATAGAGATAGAAGAAAGGATCAAGAGAGATGCAAGCATAGAAGGAATCACTGCTACCACAGAGCCTATGAACCTGATCATGATGATGAACCCCTTATGGCAACCCAGAGCATGATCAACATTTAGGAAGTAGTATACATAACAACTAGGCATGTGAGAGATAGCTAAATCAAATGACTAGATATGAATAACATGTCCATGATGCTTGATCAACATTCAAATGACTAGATATGAATAACATGTCCACGATGCTATCTCTCAGTATGACCTTCAAACATTTCTGAATGACTAGACATGAACAACATTGATCCTTAGTATCACCTTCAAACATTCCATGATGCTTGTGTCCTTCAAAACATAGAGAGTGACTGGAAAAAACTGAAGTTATTTCCTAGAACACTTGTGAAGGAAGCGGGAAGGTAGTATAGGTCACTAGAACATGAATCCATCAAACACTAGAGTACCATGCTTGAAATCTATAATCATAAATATCATACCTATCCACGAGACCCTTGATGTAGCAATGGGTAGATATTATTCACTATTACATAGATGCCTGGGCCATAGATTTTCATCAAAGGAACAACTAAGGCACATCATAGATGGGTTGCGAAGCAAAACAAGAGAGACCCTTGGGGTTTATTCCCAAGGAAGACTATCAGAATTAACTACCCATTAGATTCAAAGACTCATATATCAAGTGGCAAAAGAAGAAGAACTCAGAAAAAGGAAATCAACTGAAGAATACAATAGGGATCCATTCATTAGGAAAAGAGATATATGAGTCTATGAAACCCAAGAAGAAGAAACCTTGAACAAGGTCATATGGAAAGAGATGCTATCAATTCAAAAATATGTTGCTGATGTAGTAGCACTAGTAGCAAAAATGTGGGATTTGGTAGATGAACTATGTACAACAATACTAAATAGTATGGAGGAGAAAGTAGAACAAGTACTCAACAGAGGTAGAGAAAAAAAGAAGAAGAGGGAATTTGGACAAAAGGACAAAGTTGCTTTAGTAGCTGGGCACTCAGACACTAGCTCCATAGATGATGAAGGTTGCACCAAGTGATAGTATGAACATCCTAAGGGATGTTGTCCAATCATGGTACATTTGCAAGAAACTAGGACATACACACTTAACCCACAATTTGTTAAAAACAAATGTCCAAACAGTTACCTTATCTTCAAGGTAAATATAGACAATAATCTCAACTAACATACTATCCTAGTGAAGCCTTGTCGTAGCTGTAGAAGTAGTACCATTAGAAGTGGCAATAGTCGCAATCATGGGCCATGCCACCACTACACCAACAGTATCCATATTGACAACTTGATCCTTATGGATACCATGTCCAGAATTTGATCTCACTAGTGAATAAAACTATTCAAAATCCACAATATCTCCCACCAGAATACCACTATCTATCACCAACAAGGACTAATCCATACTTGCATATGCACCCATAAGCAGCTAATCTTTCAAATCCCAATCCAAACCTTTTCCACCACCTACAATGCAAGGTGAATTGCCATCACAGCCACAACAAAAGAAAGTTGTAAGGGTAGTAAATGTATGAATAAAAGATCTCACCAGTAATGCTAAGGCCAAATAAAGAAATGTCCTTTCTTTAGGAAAAGTCTAGCGAAAGTTGGTATAATAGGAGCTTCATCAAGACCATCTTCTCCTAAAATAGATATTCTTACTTTTGACAAGCTTTCATCATCATCAAGCTTGAAAATACAAACTATCATGCTTATTGCATTTGTTACCAATTGGATTAAAGCAAGGCCACTTAGCAAAAGCAAATTAACCCAAGAGTTTCTTTGATCTATCTATGAGTATTTAGGAATCTACTATGCAAAGTTCTATTAGGCTCAAGTTCCAGAGTTAATTTAATCTCCTACGATAGATATCAAACATGGAACCTACCACTATTCAAGAAATGCAACATCATGTTGGAGCTTGTAGATCAATCTATTGCCATCCCTTTGGAATAGATTGACAACATAGTGATCACTATCAACGGGTGGTCCTATCTAGAAGACTTCTTGGTGATCAATGTGAAGGATACTAATAAGGAATGCTTATTCATCATGGGGAGGACATGGCTTAACATCATTGATGCTAGGCTAAACCTGAGAGATTTATCCATGGAGATCTTGAAAGAGGAAAAACATGGAGTCATCCATGCATAAAGAATTCCATAAATAGCTACTGAAAGAAAAGGATATAGTAGTGGACCAACTACTCAGAATGCTAACACAATTAGTTGATTAGTCCACAACAATAGCAAAAAACTAGTGTGTGTAATCAAAAGAGCAGCAACCACAAAACCAAAAGACACCCTATGGCCACTAACTAAGAACTTTAATTTGTCTAACATATGCATGGAAACACCTAAAACACTTATTAATTCTTATTTGAAGAAAACTAAGGACTTGGAAATGAAAATATTAACTCATAAACATAGATCAGTAGGAAAGGAAACAAGAACTTAGATGATCAAAACTCAACTACCATCAAGATCACATGGAATAATCATAACAAAGTTAAATCCCTAAAAATGATAAGTGAACCACTCAAAGTGTATAATCTAGAAGGCCTAGGTAGCATTTTCCAAACACTTGCTCAAAAGTTCAGTTGTCAGGGAGATGCCCTATCATGACTTGGGAATTAATAAGCGCTTTTTCATTTTCTTTTCATTTTTCACATTCTTTTACATTTTTCTAATTCTTTTATACTTTCTCATTTCTTCAATTTTTCACATTCTTTAATATTTTTTAATTCTTCAACATTTTTCATTATTTATACTTTTTCATAATTTTTACCATATTTTCCATTTCTTTTATACTTTGTTTCAAACCTTTTGTAAATAATTTTTGATCATTAATAAAACATGTTTAAATAAAGGCAAGATGTAGCCTAATAAGGTGAAAATTTCTCTATGATATCAAGTCATAAGAGACTGATTATTTGCATAGTGAGCCCACATCATCCATCCATCCATCCATTCCAATAATAATAGGTTCTTACCATGGCCATAATGATATTCTTTTTAGCATCAAACTAAGAATAAACTTGTGATCATTATGCCTAGACAGAAAAGCGAAGAACCAAGGTAGAATGAAAAGGGAGTGACATCAAGGGAACTTGTGGATTCTTTTTGGATTATTATTGTAAGTTCTATCATGTTACTAAGGTTTTATTATATCTTTGTAGATATTAAGAAAAATGGAAGTAAGAGTAAAATAAGTGCTACCTTCAAGGGTTGGCATAGTTAAAAAATAAAAGAGCACAAAATAAATTTCTAAGGATCCCACTAGAAACACATGTTACCCATGCCTAAAGGTATGTGACTTCTCACAAATCTACAAATAAAATAAATGTTATGAATAAAACTCTTTTCTTAGAAAGTGAAAATATTTCTTGCAACATTGATAGTCTAACAATTGTAATTCCAAGAGATGACATGATGCAATGTCATTGGATGTTGTTTGGACTTGGTTTGGATCTTGCATAGAAAGGCTAACAATTACTTTAACCACTAATAAAACATAAGAATTTAGTATGCCTATGGTAAGACACCTCATGTCCCAAGTTCTGCAATCTTTTCTAAACCCATTTCATCTCACTATTTGAATAATCATAGCTTATGGTTTTATATAACATAGAGTTACTTTTCCAATTTAGTGGTACCAATATGCATGTTTGGCTAGAGAGGTATATGTTACATTCAACTCCTTAACTGTCTAAGGACACTCTTAGGCATGGTTATACAAGGGTATTAAGGGCTAAAGCTTGCTTTGGGAAGGACCCACTTGTATAATTGTTGTATCTTATATCTACCAAGCAATTCCACATCATCTTGAGCCTTCCCATATCATTCACACTATCTATTCTAATAACACAATAATGTTGTCTTCTCATCCATTCCATCAATAACTCATATACTTTCATAGCCCAAGATTCCTTAATCATAAACTTTCAATGCTTATTTTCACAAGTGAAGCATCATCTCCATTTTAAGATTCTTTCAACATGATACATATCTTTCAACTACCCTATGGGACTCAATTTTTTCCCAGAAAAACATTCAGAAATTTTGATTTTTCTATGGTGACATTGTATCTATGATATCATAGGCACCTACAATGTCACATTTACAATATTGCATCCATAAAACTATATAGAATGCAGGGACGCTAGGAAAATTTTTCATTTCTGAATTCCATAAGAAGGGAGTTGTTGCCAATTTTTATTTCTAGCTAAGAGCTCTAACCCTCCATCTTCTAGTGTCTATAACTTGCTCATTATTGCCCCAATTTATGTGATTTTTTAATCTATGTGATCCTGAGGTGATCACCTTAGTTGTGGGGGGATGCTAGTAAGGGGAAATTGGAGTTGATTTTTTAAAATTACTAATAACCAAAAGGTATTACAGGGATAAGTATAAGGAGACATATTATAAATTATTAAATTAAATCACTCATGTTAGGGCTAAAAAAGCTTTAAGAAGACTTTTAATTGATCATGCCACTCATTTAAAGTACTAATAGGGTTGTTATTGAAAAATTTTCCAACTATACAATCATAATGAACTAAGAACTTGATATAACTAAGGGTATGAGTAAGGTACCAAATTGAGCTCATTTATGAGAATACTCTAGTAATTTCAAATACTTAATTAATTATAGATGGCTCCAAAACGAAGAGCATAAGGAGAACTTCCATGATCGACAGGCAAAAGACCAGGAGGTTATGGAAGAGGACAAGTAAGTGAGCAAAATCCATAAGCAAAACAAGGAGAGTAGGAGGCACAATCCTTCAACATTCATCAATAAACTCCTATAATAGAGCAATCTTCTCAAACAAAAGTAGATGTTCCACTAATGCCTATCCTATGACAACAACTTACACTGTCACCTGAATGCCTTTAGGCTATTCAGGAAAAATCCATCCATGTAAACAATCATTGTGGAACTCAAATTTCATCTATTTTTGGAATTTTCACTAGAAGTTGTTAAGGCCCAACGTCAGTCATCTTCTTTGTGGCATACTCTGACAAATAATGGAGAGTGGTATTTAGGAGAAAAACTCCAGTTTTGGCAAAGTTAAGAAGCTAATGCTACAGTCAAAATTGAAGGAATCTTAGTATCTTAATCAGTTAAGGGAATCACATAGGTGTTGAATGTGCCTAATTAAGGAGAAAAGGTGGCACAAATATCAACCAAATTCAACACAGATACCAGGAAGCTATGGTTTTAGTGGATGTATGGAAAGGAAGATAAAGAATACAATGAATTGACTAGAAAAGAAAATATCTACTTCAAAATTGGTACTTATCACCTATTTCCTACCAAGAGATTGAATCAAATATCTACATATGTAGCTAGAGGGAGTGCAATATTAATGGGAAAGTTCAATGTAAACATCACTCACCTCTGCTTCATAGAAATTGAAAGGCAATTCATGGAAAAGAAAGTAAGGAAGTTAACACTTCCATTTCCTTGCCTTATCCAAAAGTTATGCAAATGAGTTGGTAGCCTAGGGTATACAAATGATGCATTAAGGAAGGCACAAAATGCTTCCTATGTAAAAATGCTCAAGCTAGTGCCTCCCAAAAAGGACCAATTAGAACAACAACCAGGCACTGAGAAGACTACCCAAACTACAAGACAATAGTAGTAGAAACCACAAGTTCCACCACCATAGAAGTAAGATTACAAACCTTCAATGAGTCATCTGCAACAAATTCCAAAAACTATCAATTTGGAAAGCAAAGAAGAGGACAATCTATTTAAAGTTGTTGATGATGTAGTTATACCAATGATTTCAACCAATCTTGCCAATGGATAAATATCATTGCAGTTATGAGGAGAGGCTTAGTGGTCACAACAGATTTTTGGGAACAACTCATTGTTCCAAGTGGTGCTTGAATCTAGAGAAGGAGCCATAGTGGTGATCATGCAGCACCATGATGTAGTAGGAGTCATAAAAGTGATCATAGATCACATCAAAGAATTATTCAATGTACTTGTTGTGCCACTAGTAGATCTTACTAGAACCAGAGACACTCAAATGCTAACTGGTACCCCTATGACTCTTGCGAAATATGAATATGTATTTGATAGACTATTACAGAAAGGAAAAGTTATGACAAATCTCTTTGATATTCTTAGTGTTGTCACTGCAACAAAAACTGAGTTAATTACCATCAAATGAAAATTAATCATTGTCGAAACTTGGGCAAAGCATGCTGAGAATGAGCTTAGCCAATTACAAGAAGAGCTTGTAGCCCTGAGAATAGAAAGGAGAGATCCAACTTAGTTCATAGCACTAGATCAAATAGCACAATTCAAAACTAAGAAAATCAATTTCCTCCTTAAGAATAATAAATACATAGCAGATGATAAAGAAAAGCCTAATCATATGCCCATGCCAAAGCACCTGCTACCTTACAAGAAGAAAATAAATAACTAGTTGTAAACAACATGACGTTGACCATAGTAGAAAAGAAAAAAAAAACCATTCTAGAAGGAAGTTTCTATCAGTTGAAATAGTAACTAATGAGGATCAACCAAGATATGAGCCACCTTGCAAGAGAAAATAGAATCCTCTCTATGAAGAAGGTATGTGTCATTAAATAGAAATTAGCTATTGAAATCAACGCATGGAAAAAAAATGAGGCTAAGAAACATCAAAGACTCAAAGAACACTTCTGAGATTGATGAGCAATGAGTATACCCTCCACCCAACCATACAAATTCTGTAGATCTTAAGTTCCTAAGTATGCTAGTTCTAGGAAATAAAATCTAATCATGATGATCATTGTCCTCCCAACTACACTTGTGAGGCTTATTTTTATGGTTAAGTGTAACTGGGATACATGATTTTTGTTATTTTTTTTATTTTATCTGCCTAAAATTGATAACAACTTGAAACTCAATTTATTAACCAATTTAACTAATCTAACTGCTAGTTAATAACTAACTATCCTAACATAAGCATACAGTCCCACTTTTGGTACACATCTTAAATGCATACAACACTGCTAGGTTAACAAGCGTTAAGAGCTGTTGGGATTACCAAGAGTTGTATGTTATACTCGAAGTGGTCATACTTATGTATTTAATCTATGTAGCTTAATTAGTTAAGTAATTAATGCCTTACTTATCTTAATTAATCATGTACTTAATGAAAATAATAAATGCTAAAGTAAATCATTAATCTATTCCAAGTGCTACAAGGTTTGATCAAAAGGCTCATCTTTAATGCCAATCATACTAGTGTGCTTAGGACATCATTACTTGAATAAAAATCCATACACTTTTTGACTCCTATTGGAGGCACTTAAGAAAAATATTGTAACTTTCAAATGATAAAACTGTAAGAGCTCTACTATAACTATGATAAGACATGCCCTAAACATAACGAGTGAGCACATATTTATAGGAAAAAATAGACACTACATCGACAGGGCCATGTCAACACATCAAATTATGCGTCAATGAGGCCAAGTCGATGCAGCCAATCCATGATTCATCATACTCGCACAATTGAATGAAAACTCATCCTTAAGTTATTTACAAACTTGGGAAGATATGGAATTATTGACTAATAACAAACATAAACAAACACAAACCAACACTAAGTGTCCAAGTGTATGAATATACAATCATTACAAAATTTTATGGTATTCAGGACTACAAAATTAAACACCAAGATAAAATTTGACAAACACTTTCTCCTCTAATGGCATGAAGATGATGGAGAAGTTTAAATAGTCCTAGACAGTGGAGGCTTTTGACGTTCTAAGGGACCTTCTCCCACTTCAAGTGCACATAGTGGTTGAGGCTGTTATGGTTTTCCTACTACTGTAGCAACTTTTGGTGGAAGACAAAAAGCATCCAACAATGCTTTCATCTTCTCCTCCTACTTTTGGGATCATGCATGACCCATACAACTTTTCCAATTTGGGTTAGAATGGGTATATCCCAAGGATAGGATATTGTTGAAAAAGCTCCTTGACATTGACAAACTAGGCAGTAAATTATTTTTATTTAATGTCGAGCATCCTAATTATAATCTGCAAGTTCTAGTAGTTGTTCATTCTTCTAACCAAGTTCCTAGTAATTAATCTTTGATCAGTAAATCTTTCCATGAGAACTTCAAGTTTAGCATTTGTAGTCTCAAGCTTTTGCTTGGTCTCCTTGTGGTGCTTGAACTCTACCTTTTACAACAAGTATGAGATGGCCATCTCCTTTTCCAACTTTGACCATGGTTGTCTGGTAGTTAGCATCGCTAGGTTTGCATATCAAAGATTGGTGAGCTCCATGTATTTAGTCATCTCTTCTATCTACAACTCCTTCATGTAGATCTCTGCTTTATTGTAGGCATTTATCCTATCAATGATAGATTGTCACACCTCTTTTCCTTGTTAGAGTTGTTGAAGAGCCTCATTGACTTTTGCCTTAGCCATCTAGATGTCTTTTTCATTTACTTATTTTTGTAGGCCAACCTAATCTTTGCAGTGATCTTTGACTCTCTCAAATTTGAGAGCCTTGTTCTTCTAGGTAGTAATTTTAATCATAGATTTTTTATGTAAGGCATGGACTTCCTCCATGGAGAGATTTCTATTCTCCACTATCAATCTCCTAAGCTTAGTGTTCACCCTAGTTAGTTGCTCCTGCTATTGATGGATAAATTCTTGCATTTGTTGTTTCTACGCATCAACATTCTACAGGCAATGATTTTTTATAGTCAGCATCTCATTCTCTTGGTGCATCTGGACCAAGTCCTTTTAAACTAAATATGTTTTTGCCTTGGCCACAAACTGGTCAAATATAGCCATCATCATTCCCACCTTAATCTATTTGAGTCTATCTTGAAGCTATTAAAAAGATTCATCTCTTATCAGTGCAAAGTTGAGAAGTCTAGGATCAACAAATTAGGCTATTAATTTAGCAAATTCTATAGCCAAGCATTAGTTTTGTGCTTGAGTTATTTTGAGTTATCCTTATAGAATGATGTACTTCCCCTTTATCTCAAGTAGCTCCAACTGGGTTATGGTGATATTATCTAGAAATTTAAAGATACCTAAAATTGGTTGCCCAGTTCTCACTAGTCGATCTAGCAACTCTTCATGTTGGGTTGCACTCAGTATTCTAGTAACAATCCCTATGGATGTCTATGCATCTCTAATGTAGAAACATCTAGTATAGGTGTCATAGGTGCATTCAATGCTTCAGTGATTCTATCAGTAACCACTTCTACTGCTATCTCTTACCCTTAATGTCGCATCACCAAGACAGTTACATCTTTTCCCTCTAAGCACACGAAAAGGGTAGCGACATTTCCAAAGATTTTTGGAAATTACTATTATTACAAGAGAGACATCGTTACCTCTCAGGCACTAAGATTCAACCTCATGGGTAGCTATGTTCTTTGTGCTAAGAATATTAGCCCATCTCCCTCCATCTAGCTTATCATTCGAGCCACTTCATTGAGGTGACTCATTGCAGGACAGTACAAAAATGGGTCCCCACCACTGGTTCTTGCTCACTACTTCTACTCTTGCAAGAGCTATTTTTGGATTTCATGCAAGCACTTAATGGCTATCTAGGTCTCCAACATTGTTTCTTAAGTGGGTGATTGAGGTTGCTACTCCTCTTCTTTTGATACAATAGGAGTATTGTCTTTCATCATTTCAAACCAAGAGGCCATGGGAGTATGTCGAATCATATCATGGACATAACAGACTATCCCTACCCTTTTGTAAAGTTTTCTAATTAGACATGGAAATGACAAGGTTTTCCTTCCATGTTCATTATTCTTGAAACACTTCTCTATCTCCAAATAGATTAGCTATGGAAGGTTAACTATGAATTTTTAGCTTAGAGTAGCATAGGCACGGGTGAGAAGGCTATCACCTTACTAGGCTCCACCATCAGATTAACATGGTAGGTCACTATCTTGAAATATATTTGCTTTGCAGATGTGAGCGCATCAAACTCCTTACTGTCAACCCCATACCACCATTGGGTCTACTCTATTTTAGCCTTATGATTTTCTTACATTGAGATTTCTACCAAATGAGTGCCAAAATCAGGCACACCAAGTGCCTATGCAATTGCTTTTGTCTAGTAAGACACCTAGATGTCCTTGATTCTCATAGTGGCTCTTACCTTCCTACTATTCCAAAAGAGATACGTCACTCCCATGTACTACTCTCCACTCATGGTGATGATTGGCCACATGGGAGAGGTTTGTAATTGTGTCTTAACTTCTGGTGGAGCATGTTCCAAGAATGGTCCAAAGTTCAGTTCTTGGAGAATTGAGCATTGAACATCACGAGGCTCGATCCTATTTAGGTAGGCTTGTGTCAATGCGATCTCAATTCTTGATATAGGCCTTAGTGCCTCTCCTCTTTGGGATTGTTCAGTCGTAGCATCTTCTTTATAAATCTATTAAACAAATTCTACTTCAAGATTCTTCCGAAGAGGCCCCGTTACATGAGTTTCTGCTACCTACTCTTGAGCTTGTTCTTCTTGGCCTCTTCCAATTCTAGCTCATTTGTCGTTTGGTTGTGATGGTCCTCCTTCTTGTGAGCATTTTGGTCTAAGTGCCATTTGTAATCACAACATGACCAAGGATTAACACTTAATGTGTAACTTGAAACATTGGGAATACCTTATCTCTTGGGGTAGTTACACTTGGCTAAGTTGTGATCATGGCTTCGTTGATTATTTTGATATCATTTTAGTATTATTTTAATATTAATAATTAATTTTAGGTTTACTAGAGTTTTTTTGAATGGTTAAACTCTAAAAAATTAGTGGTTTAATGTTATTCTATTCATTAACCCTTTGGAGGAGTTGGAAAAATTTTAAAAAAATTTTATCAGAAACCTTAAGCTTTGTGGCCCCCACCACTAAGAGCTTACCTCTAGTAGCTACATGATCAAAGAACAGAGTGATTTGGACAACTAGTGTGAAAGATATAGACTCTAGAAGGTTTTGGGCTCTAAAAAATTACAAAAACTTTCCTTTTATTTTCAAGCAAATGACAAAAATTTTCAAAGTGCTGGGTAGTATTTATAGAATTTTTGGGCTACATCGATGTGGCCTAGTCAAGGCAATTGTTGATCACCATTGACTTTGTCAAAAGTAATAAAAAACAATGATTTTTTGAGGGAAATTTAGGTCGAATGGAGGCCCAAAAATCCAAGAACATGATGAAATCATTAGAAGAGGGTTTTGATATTTAGAAAATTGAGGAATGAGTAGAGAATGAAATTTGATAAAGAAGAATGCCTTAAGGTGCACACAGTTGAATGCATAATGGGGTGTATGAAAGATTTTGATTGCGGTAATATCCAAGGGTAAAGAACATAACTATCCAAACCATGAAATATGCAAGTGGGCCATCCCCATAGTGGCACATGCCCTTTTTTCCCTTGCATATCCTCAACTAAGGAGTCTGTGGGCCCCATAGTTGATTAACAGCTACAAAATGTTAAGGATGAAACCTAGAGAACTTATTTAGGAATTTTAACACATCAAACTAAAACATGAAAAAAAAACATGAAAACTTGCAGTGAGATAAGTTATGGATAGCATTGATAGATGAGAGAGAGAATGGAATGGATGTCCCAATCATGGTCACATGAAATCCCTTATGAGAATCATGGTTAAATGATCTGATAAAGACCACCCTTAGTCTAGATACAAATTGACCACTTTCAATGACTTTGTGTTGCCACTTTAGGGTTGGTCTACCTCCTTGAGACATAAGAATGCTTCCATGAACAACCACCATTCCTTATTTGAGAAGAAAAGAGAAGTAGGAAGTGAGAAAGGGCCTTAGTTAGAGGGAACCTTCAGGCATGGGTAACATGTCTGTTTAGTCCCATAACCAGTGCTTGTAGCTCACTTAATTTTTCTAAGAAGTATGCTTTGAACTTCCATAATGTTTTTTTTTAAATTTTTTTCTTCTTTTTTTTTGGATAGGAACCACACCATGAAAAGACCTATTCAACTTCTTACTATTTCGTCGACATGAAATAGTAAGAAATCCACACAAAACACACTTGCACTCAAGATGGCAAAGAAGTATAAAGAGGATTGAATCCCCTTGAAGCCACACCCTTTTTCAAACCTTGAATCTTTTCCAAGCTTGAAGACTACCAAGGTTACAAGTTCATTATAGTTTTATTAATGAAAAAGAGACCTCATGTTCCCAAAACCAAGAAAATCATAAAGTTTGTGAATGGGTGGATGATGTGGACTCACTTACTATTTCATGAAAATAGAAACCTATCTTTGTTATCAGTCATCAAAAATAAAAAATAGAAACCAGACATTAACAATAAAAAAACATTAGGTACAAACCACCATTAGTATCTAGCAACAACATCACTATGTCCTAGTGGTAATAAAGCACTTTTTATTAGAAGGTGAAAAACATTCTCACCAAAGGAAAAATATAAAAGAAATGATAAAATATTCAAGAAAAATTTAAATATACTAATGATGGTGTAAAATAAAAAATGGTGTAAAATAAGAAAACATTTTAAAATTAAAAAGGTATAAAATAAATAACTTGCAAAAATAAAAATGTGTAAAACAAAAAATAAAAAAACTAAGAAGCCATGTATATAGTTAACATGAATGGCAATCTCCCCCATGACTAAGTTGGAAGGAGCAGATCTAAAAAATTAAGCATGGTTGTCCATCCTTTGAGGTTTTTGTTGCATTGGCTTGCTTGGGCTCGTGAAAAGGCTTTACTTGTTGGATGTTGACCAACTGCTTCTTGTTTGCGCTTTTAGGTTTGTATATGATCATGACCCTAGAAGGAAAGGTTTCATCAATTATATAAGGCACCTCCCATAATGTTTAGAACTTAGTTCGTTGAGGTACATGTGTGGGGTTCCAGTAGAGAACCTTATCTTCTGGTTAAAATTTGATCCTTCTAATTCTTAAGTCATGTCATTGTTTGTTGAATGCCTTGTGCACTTAATTCAAGAACAAGGCAACTAATCAATTTTCATCTAGCACATTTAGGTTGATTAATCCTTCTTTTTGTGCTAGGCTTAGGTAGAGATTCAAGTCACAGGCTGTTGAAAGTGTACGGAGCTCGAACTAAATTAGGAGCATTGAAAGTTTTCCGTACACCAACTCATAGGGAGAGTAGCTTGTAGGAAGTTTTCATGTTGAGTAGTATGCCTAATGGACATCATTTAATGTTATGCTCCAGTCTCTTTTATATTTGCTAATAGTTCTCGTTAGGATCTTCATGATCTCCCTATTGGTAAATTTTACATGACCATTAGCTTGGAGGTGGTAAGGAGTTGTTAATTTATGTTCAACCTCCAAATGTTGCATATTCTTGCAAAAAGTAGCACCTATAAAATGGGTTCCATTATTAGAAATTAGTACACATGGCATCCAAACCTATTCACAACATTTTTTTTGTACAAGTCGCATAGTAGTGGATGATGTACAGTCAATGACAACTGCTGCTTTTGCCCATTTCGTGCAGTAATCAATGACAATGATTATATATGCCTTCCCATTTGACATGTGTGTGATGGGACCCATGAATTTAATGCTCCATATGTCAAAGGATTCCAATGGTTGCATCCATTGTTGAGGAACCTCCATTTGTGTGGTCATCCCACCATCTTGTTGAGTCCGTTCACAAGATTGGATAAAATGGTGGGCATCCATGAAGATTGTGGGCTAATAGTATCCTACAATTATGATTTTATGGCCATGAATCTTCCTACATAGTGGTCTTTGTAAGGGCTTTCATGAGCATCCTAGAAAACATGCAATTGATTGCCATTAGGGACACACCAATGAACCAAGCCATCGACGCACACTTGTAAAGTTATCTATTGATTTCCATGAATTTTTTGACCTAATGAAGAAACTATTATTTCTTCATGTAGTCAAGATCTTACAACATCTCTTGAGTAAGAAGATAAGTGAGGATGTCATCATACCATTTTGGTTCTATAAGTACTTGCTCATTTATTGCTCCAACAAAGGGAAGTTCATCAAAAAATTGGTTAGAGAGGGGCTCTCCTCCTCTTTGTTATTTCATCGTAATTGAGACAAGTGACTAGAAACTACATTCTTAGTTCCATTTCAATCTATCATTATGAGATCAAATTCTTGCAAGATCACCAGCCACCATATGACATAGGGGCTCACCATTGGCTTGTTCATTAGGAAGCTAATGGCACTATGATTAGTGTGCACAAACACTTTATATCAAAGAACATAGTGCTTGAACTTCTCTAGAGCATACACCACATCCATTAGTTCTATCTTTGTTGTGGTGTAATTTAATTATGCACCCACAATGCTTCAACTTGCATAGTGGATGTAATATGGACGTTTCTTGTTGTCTAGCTGCATAAGCATGGCTCCCAAGGCATAATTAGATGCATCTGTTATTGAAACACCATAAAATTCTAAGCTTAGTACTTCTCCAACAAGAATTGAGCTACGTCATGACGTTCCCCAGCACGAATAAAGCTTGAGGGCCCCACAGACAGCTTCAAGTAGAGTCGAACTCAATAAGGAGCAGTTCCTTGGGACCCGCAGACAACCACGACGATATCTGCTATCAAACATGGCAACTTCAGGGCTCAAGATACTTAGCCCTCCCAATGTATACACCCCAGCAAACATTCATATCGTATATGCCCAGCGTATACGCCCAACAAACATTCATAGCGTATACGCCCAGCGTAGATGCTCAGTGTACACGCCTCACATGTACACTCAGCATGTATGATTGACGTATACGCCCAGCATGCAACCCCCGAAGACGGCATGGAAACAACACTTCATAGCAAGATTTTGTACAAAGTATCAACTCACACAAACAGAGCAATCATTAGGTGTTAACATCATGCATTCTGGAGTTCATACGCTGAGCATGTACATCGTGCACGCCCAGCATCTACACCTAGCATATATGCATACCAATCAAAACTCTCCAGAACCGTGTCAAATCAAGGTCAACCAAGCTAAAAATCTATAGGCAGCATCCTCATGGCATCCGAATTCAAATCTGAAGGTCGAACGACTTCTCTTGTTTTTATAGAGTCTATATGCCAAGTTCACACACCCAGCGTGTATACGCTGGCGTACAGCACGCTGTACGCTTGTAAAATTTCATTTTTTCACACTCGGTCAACGTGCCACATGTCACCCAACCTGAGAGTCCAGCACTTTGCAGCCAATCATTCCCCCTCAGATCCGAGTCTAATGTCTAAACCCATATAAAAGCCTCGATTTTTGACCAAATCAGGGTTTGAAAAATTGAAAGCTTCTTGGCAAAAATCGAGGTAGACCAGACTAAGAAAATTAAGAACCCTACATCCTATACGCTGGGCCTCAACCCTGCACACTGAACATACAACCTCTACACTGTGCCTACAGTCCGAACTAGCATGCTGCCTAACCCTCGCATTCACTAGGGCTCTTCGTCTACCTTGTGTCACATCCACAATTGCGTTAAGACCGGTGCATTATAAATTTTATTATGCAATGACATTGCGACATTTTTGCTAAGATTTATTACAGTTTTATCGTCCATTCTTGTATGCTCATCGTTTACATTCTTGTATGTTTACGCTAAGTTTCATATTAGTTACGCTGTTTACATATAACCCGGCGTATAATATATCGATATACGCTCGGGGAAATCCTTGTCTGATCTACGTGCGGACCACTCAAGGTGCTCTACCTTCGTTAATTCCAACTTGCTCTCAAGCGAAGGTAGGGTCTTCTGTGCTTATTCGAGGATCTCCTGGTCTTTGTTTCGTTCCAGCCGGAGATCGACGATTTCGGGCGGTACAGAAAATGGCGCTAGAAGGAGGGCCTAAAACTGCTTAAACTTACTGTGCTCTCATACCCTGATCCTCTAAGATTCACGTCGCATTAACACTAGACCCAACTCTAAAATTTCTGGATCGACATCCTATTCTACATAATTCCCAGCGTCTACGCTGTTGAATATACGTTGTATGATCTACGCTGTAGACTCCGTCTATGCTGCTGAGTATACGCTGTATGCTCTACACTCTAGACTCTATCTACGCTGCCCAGAAGGCCTATACGCTGTCACTATACGCTGGTCGTTAAAGCCTATACGCTGAGACCCAATCTATACGCTGTACGCAACGAACGTAGGTGTACGCTCTACTAAGTTTCCCAGTTTCATATCCCTTCCACCGTGTCATATTCACAACCATTCATCATGAACACTGTGAACCCCAACGCTTCAACCAAGCCTATCACTGATATTGTAGGCCCCATGGCCACTCAACAACCCATAGTACAACTCGTGGTAGGGCCTCGCTGCTCTCTCAGATTGCAAGGGAAGAACCCATCCTTTAACATCATAACTCAGGAGCAATACAATTTCATATGCATAAAAATACAAGCCAGCCTAGCCGTGGATCAAACTGAAATGGAGGTTAAGAGACAATATGAACTCTTCCATAGGGGAGGGCATGAGTTCATCCCCTCCCTGTATGACATCATTCCTCTCCCAGAACATTACTTTGAGCTCATCTCACAACTTCTCCTACAAAAGAGCCAGTCTCTAGATCAGCCTGTGGTAAATCCTCAATTGGAAGAGGAGGATGACTTCGCAGCTCAATCCGAGCATGAAGATTTGTACCACACTCTTAGTCCACAAACCTATGCCAACCCATTGTTTCATCCAGCCACAGGGGAAATTATGTGCCTTCAACCATTTAAATTCACCCAAGCACAAATACCTCAACAAGAATCATCCACACTTGTTCATATTCCCCCTATAATCAATCTGCAACTCAACACACTTCCCCTTGCTATTCCCCCCGTTGCAATAGTAGCCCCATTCTCGCAAATACAACCTCCTCAAAATAATGTAGGAGCAACCTTTCCTCCCCGAGTGATCAAGATGTCGCATGTGATACCAGCTTCTACGTCCGCTTATTATATCCCCCGGATCCAAACCCAAGGAGTCCCTTTCACCACTATAACTCAACTAGTTTAGAGTGCCCCTACACAGAGCGTGACTGGCCAATGGGCAGCGATTGGGGCTCAACCGCATTAATTCCCTCACTATAACATACCGCCTCACATAATTCTACCAGCTAACATCCCTCAAGGACAACCACAACAACAACAACCCCTTGCCTACAATGTGTCACCCCTAGTACCACCCACCACAAATATTCCGCAAACGCAGCCTCCAACTACACAACTTTCTTCCTTCCAGTCCACTATCCAACAATCTAACCTGTATCCTGTACAACATCCTCCACTTACTATCTCACCTAGTGGCCAAGACTGGGCTAATGCTAAAAAGCTAATGCAGGAGCTAACTAATGAGGTCAAATGCCTCAAGACAGCCACCAATGAAGAGCTCAAGGTAGTAGACTTCTATCACGATGACCCTATCAGCTCTTCGGTTCTGCCTCTAACACTACCTAAGGGTGTTTCCTTACCCATGCTGACTAAGTACAACAGGGAGATAGACCCCAACACCCACCTCATAACGTTTAGATTAGAATGCGCACTACTTCAGGCATGGCCACATGCCATTCTACGAGTGTTCCCCATGTCCCTCACAGGGAGGGCACTTGATTGGTATCGGGCTTTACCTCGAAACTCAATATCATCCCTAGAAGATTTGATACACTAATTCGTTACCAGGTTCAAGTATAACTTGAAGCCTGAAGCAACACTTGACAGCCTCATACAGGTCAAGCAAGCACCGCTTGAACTTGTCCAAAAATTTATCCAACAGTGGAGTGCGGCCCTCAATGAGCTCCACGAGCCTATCCCAGAGACGTACCTCCTCACCATCCTAAAAGGGGCTGTCAACAATTTTGTCAAATCCAAACTATATTATCTCAATGCACGCACTCTTAGTCAAGTGTTTGTACAGATCAAGAACATAGAGGAGGCCACCTAAAATAGCCACGACCCTACATATTCAGCCTTTAAGAATCAACACAGTAATAAAGACAAAGAAAAGGCTAAAACAACTATAGTGGCAGTAGCGGAAACACAACAAGTGAATGTGGCACAACAAAGCAAACCACCCATTGCCCCTGCCAATTACGCTAAGCTTGCTCCTGCAACCACACTCGAATCATCCGCATCACAAAACCCTACACCGAGTTGTACGAGGAACTTCGAGAGGAAGGACCCTTCTCAATATACACCGTTGCCCATGAAACCATTGCAGTTGTTCGACCAACTCTTGAAGGCTGGATTGATGAAACATAAACAGTTGTCCCTTGCGGTGATCCAATGACATGATCGATTCTATCAATTGGTTCAGAACCCAAGCCTGGCAACACCAGACGGGCCTCTAGTGCCAAAAGGCTTTAGAATGGACAATTTTTGCAATTATCATCAAAGCAACGGGCATGGCACCGATTTGTTTCACCCTAAAACAA
Source organism: Gnetum montanum (assembly GCA_015680685.1). Taxonomy (NCBI): domain Eukaryota; kingdom Viridiplantae; phylum Streptophyta; class Gnetopsida; order Gnetales; family Gnetaceae; genus Gnetum; species Gnetum montanum. The sequence continues at coordinate 109,890 of MNCI01028444.1, read as the reverse complement.
GATATCCAACAGATGATCGATGGAGGTCAAATCACTTTTGATGAAGCCAACTCAGTCCAACCACAAAACCAGGCCATGGGCATATATAAAGATCCTCTAAATACTAAAGAAACACCGTATGTAATTAACACCATCTACTTCGATAACGAACCAGAAATACCTAGCACTAACACCGTACATTTTGATCATGAGCAGCAAACACCTAAGAAACCATTTGTAGTGGATATTCCTCCTACTATACAAACATCTGTGCCTCAATCATCATACTCCCCACAGAAACCTTATGTTGTCTGAATACCCCCTGCTGTAGCAACTTCTATCACACCGACACATGAAAAACCATACGTGGTGCATGTACCTCCCACCACTACTACCGTAAACACACAAATACCTCCTATTCGGCCCGCTCCCTATGTAGTCCGAGTATCACCTGCGATCGCAACTATGGAGATACAACCTCCACCTAAGGCAACCCCATATGTTATTAGGATACCCCAATGTCCTGATGACCACCAATCCTCCACTCCGCAAACACAGAATAAACCAATTCCCTATGTTATCAAGGTGCCTAGCCAGCTTGACACTCAACCGCATTCAACTGCCCAACCGCAACCCCGCCCTACTCCATACATCATATAGGTTCCAAAGCAACCTGAGGTTTTGAAACCAACTGTACCCCCACTCCGCACACTAGAACGCTTAGCAGACAAGCTTACACACGAACGCTTGGAGAAGGAGCATCAACGACTAGCCTTAGGACCTCCCAAGCCTACCTCGCTAAATGTGATACCCATGACGTCACCTAACAATAAACCAAACACAGGCTATGAGGGTGAATCATCCAAAAAACATGATACGCCCAAATCAACGATTCCAAAAAAAATGACAAACCAATTATGCATGAAATAAAACTGCTGGGCCCAATGGACCAAATCACTGCCGACAAACATACGCTCAACAGTAGAGACCTAACAACAGCTCTAACACAAGTCACGCAGGCGCTTAAACAAAAAAACACTTCATTGAGCTTATACGACCTGGTGTTAACATCTAAAACCCATCGTGAAGCCCTAGTGCGCATGTTGACTTCCATCCCAGTAAGCAAAGACTTACCTCCAAATGAACCTGCAATTCATGCAGTAATGTACTCACCTCGAGGGTCAACTCCTAAGCCATTAAGTTTTCACAATGACAACATCAAAGTGGATGAGAAAACGGGAGAGGTGACAACCGCATCTATGTTCATAACGATATGAACAAATCAATTTACGATACATAGAGTGCATGTAGATGATGGAGCTGCTACAAACATAGTGCCATATCAAATCATCAAACAATTAGGGCTTACAGAGCTAATAAGATCAACCGCCACCACGTGTTTGAAGTCGTTCAGTGGATCATGCGTAATAGTCAAGGGCACCGTGACTTTAGATTTTATAGCAGGGGATCAATTCCCCACATCTGCCGACTTTGTGGTCATCGATGAAATGCTAGGGTTCAATTTAATATTGGGAAGGCCCTGGTTAGCCAAACTCAAAGCAGTCTCTTCCCCCATACACCAAGAGATTCACCTACCTTATGAAGGTGGTGAAATCATCATACATAGAGAGGCTGCTACACCTACCATCTCATCATATACAGACACAGATCAAGGCTCAGAGGTTAAGCTCGAAGAGCCTAAACAAGATGATGTAGATGAACAAAAAAGATGTATGCAACCAGTAGACGATAATCTCTTAGACACAAAGGAAAAATCCAACACAAAAATACGTGGGCCTGAAATTGTGCATACACCGCCTAACCTAGAAACTACCATAAACGTAGAAACTATAGTACATTCAGAAATGCCAGAAAGCACCAGCGCGGGAACTATTCCATTAGACGTCCCTTGGGCTGAATTACCATTCAACATGATCAGCGAAGGAGATGCTGAATATAGAGTCATACCCATTAACACTACTCCTAATGTTAAAATGAAGAAGATTAAAAAATTACTAAGCCATTAAATGACATTCAAGTCTGGAATGACGTTAAACTACCATGTTCGCAACGACATAGAACTAGCCACGATCAGAAATGGTCGGTCTACCTAGAAATCCACCTGTGTCACTTAAAACTTCCCTTGTTTACGCATGGCCCGAAATGGCCTTAAACTAGTGCATGCCGCCAGAAAGAGCCTTAAACTAAACCACTCTCTTACACTTTGTCTTTCTCGCAAACTCAAGTTCATAGTTTGAATTTACGCTTGCATTGTCATGTTATCAATTCTAGTTTTTCTTCGCGTTTTTCATTTCACAATTATCCTTTGCTTATAATTACATTCCTACTTGCATTCCCGCTTCGTGCATTACACTTAAACAACAAAACAAACCAAAACATTTTACATCACCACGTTGTGTTTACATTTAAACTCAAAATCCACAACAAAAATTATGTATAAATATGTATACAGTTAGACAAGTACAATAGTTAATTGATTCCATTCATCAACTCAAAGAAAAATATTCAATTTACAATTCATGTTAACATATGAGCTAGGATTGTTTTAAGGTCAAAACTAAACATCAGGGATAGGAGGGTTGTCCCCTTTAGATCCGCCGACACCTTGGGTCCCCACTCCGTTGGGGCCACCTTCTTCAACATCGCCGTCACCTCGACCCTATAAAAGGTAAAAGAAACAATCAACACAAAAAGAAAAGGAGAAAATACCAAACATCATTCAACGAATAGAATTCACAACAACAAAATGCTTACCATAGGAGACCCCCCTAAATTGAATTCCAACCGACGGAGAATTTCTTCCTCTGAGACGCTAGCCCAGTCAGTCCCATCGAGGCCTTCCCCTTGTCAACTGTTGACCATGTGGGACGTTTCAAGGGAAATTCACCCACAAAGACCTCCCCAGAAGTAGTCAGAATTACTCTTGTGGGCGATTCCATCTCAACAGTGGTATTCTTAGCAAAGGTATCAAATGCAGAACGTAGACCCAAACCCTCTACAAACATTTCAAGCTGACGCTTTTCTATGGATACTTCCTTCAATGATTTCTTGGGGGGATGCTTGTGGTTCTTCTCATCTTGACCCCACTTGCACACCTTGGAAGCGAAAGCCTTCCAATTCTGGCACTTGAGGTTCAGTAGATCTATCTGGGCTTTACACTCTGCTAGTTTCCGAGTCAGAGATGCATGGTGATTTAGCAGGTTCCAATATCTAGTATAAGTGATCTCAGAAGTTCGCCAAGAACGATCACCTATTAGTCTGGCCGAGGCGAACTCATAACGAGCCTTGAGATCATCGCGTTTAGCGGATAACTTAGAAACCTCTTTTTCCTTTACCTAGATTTGCAACCACCGCTATTTAATGGAACACCTACAAGTCCAAAGAAATTTGGCGTTATGCACGAGACCTTCCACCACCTCGTCATACACCTGCCTCGGTATCTGTTCAACTTCTTGCGGTAGTGCGGGCAAGCTCTCAATACTAACAGTCTCAAACGGATCCCACTTCAGCTTAGCTCTTACACATATGAAAAGAACAAGCATTAGATCCTAGATGGCAAAAAAAAAAACAGAGTGTGAAACTCGAAGGCTGCAAAACACTTGAGACACCTGTACCTATTTCACGGTGGGCTTGCTGAATGCATTCGACCACCTCATCAACGATACAGGTCACGAAATCCATCTTACTCAGCATCTTGGTCCAAGTAAATGGTTCATGAGTATGAGATGGATGAGCCTCCATGGTCATTTCAGGGGGAGCTACTTTCATGGGCACTTCCAACTGCATCGTAGGAATCGTCCTTTCTTCGTCTGGAAGTGATAAAAAACATAAAGTTAAAACCACATAATGAAAATAACAATTCACAGGCCAACGCAATAAAACAAAAGGGAATATACCATGTTCTTTGTCCCCTTACCAATCTGGAGGGTCACTAAGGTCCAATCTCCCCTTAAGGAAGCTACTGAACATTTCATCGACACCATCCCTGTCATCGACCAGTTCTGTCTCCGTGGTGTCTTCCGCCAGCTCTTCTGTCACTTCCACCTAATCTTTGCCGACCTGTTCCTCCTCAATTATTAAGTCCATCAAGACCTCCTCCTCCGCAATAATGGTTTCTAGCTCTTGTCTCCTCACTTCTCGAGTCAAGTCTGAAAACATTAGTTTCATGTAAGCGATCAAAACAAAAAAATGAATAAGATGAAAATGATAATACAATAAGTGTACCAAGCTTATTTACCTCGAATAGGAATTTTGAATTGTATTCGCTTCACCCTTGGCTCCTTTGCAGTTGAGGCCACCTCTTTAGCGCGTTCGAGCTTCTGAATCTTTGACTTTGCTTTCCCGATGGTCTCTTTGATGACCCAATCAGCTCTCTTTGCAGTGTAGGGCACATTCTCTAGTTCCAACCCCACACTGGCGCGTGTATGGATTGAAGTATGAGATGACCCCTCTGTTGTGATGGAAATTGATTCATTAATCCCCTCAGGTGCATCTTGGGACTCAGCTACCTCGAAAAAATGATTAATCCATGGGAGAGATAACTAAGTGCGATCCTGCAAAACATACTTATTATCTGCTTGAACCACTAGAAATTCGGCCAAGCAACATAGATAACCTGCGAAAAATGCAAAGGTAAAATGGGACTGTGCCTCAACATTTGAACGCAATCGCACTATCTCCTTATGGAAACCCGACAACAAAAATTGGGCCCAATTATAGCGCATCCCAGTCTCTAAAATGGTCCGCATGATGCGCACAACCTCCACCCCAAGACTCTTCACTTGAGATAGGGATTTAGGAAACACCCGTGCCCTAAACAGGGGATATAATTCATTGACTTCCATCACCTTTGACATTCCCTACATAAGGAATCCTTTAGAGCCCTTGGGAATCCCCAACCAATCTTCTAGCTCACGTACCACATGGAGCTCTTTCTGTGTCCTATCCAAAACCACGTTCATGCCATCTACTGGGACACTAAAGAGGTCTGAAAAGAACTCGGCTGATAGATGGAAAACTATTTTAACACCCTTAATACGGGTGTTGTAGTAGGTAACAGAGTTGTCAAATGAATCGACAATTCCAATCATTTCAGCTATGGAAACATCAGGGCTTGGGGTTGTGAACAACTCCATGAGGTCAGCACCATCCAAACAATGGATAAGAGACGGTGGGGCACTAGTACGCAACCATCGCTGCACCTTGCTAATCTCCCCAAACTTCATCGATAGGGTGCTATCAGTCCACCTTGTTCTAACAGGGTCTCCGTCGAGAGGAACATTAACTATAAACACAATTTAAAACCATACACTAGTATGACCAACATTGCAGCCGGATAAAAAGACTAAGGAGTTAAGTAATTATCATCACCTACCTTCAGTCGTGGGCTTCGAAGTGCTAGGACCCAAGTCTGTATCATGAGGGAAAATCGGCCCATTACGAGACCAATCTCTATGCAGCCACCCTCGAGCCATGCATTGTGTGAACGCCCTGGAAAACTGCTTATGGAAATGAACAATATCACCCTTGGTCTGAGCTAAAATGGCTCTGCGGAGGGTGGGACTCACCAAGAAAGGTCTCCAAAGCGGTGTGAGCCAGTGCAAGCCTATCATTATTGACACATATCCCATCTTTGTCTACTTGGGGCCTGCAAAAGAATGGTCGTCAGAATAGGAATAAACACTAAGCGCCAAAAATAGAAGTGACAAACTAAATAACCTTACCTCTCTACCTTGTACACCGTGCCCAAAGGGTTATGAAATAATGTGTGTGCAGGCGTAGCCAAAAACAAAGTGTTATTAAGATAATGAGGCCCACGAAGCAACAAGTCCCATATGCGCAATAGCGGATGGGTAGATCTGGGCCATCTAGAAGGATCCTTCTCAATTGCAAGTGGCCCCTCGTCAATGTCCACCATGAAAATCATGACACCATTTGCAGATCCCGACAACATTGCTTCGAGCACACTCCGCACCACTTGTTTGCTCAGGTGTGACCAAATCACTACCTTGAATCTTTCTAGGATAAAAGCAAGGAACTCACAGGCCCCTTCCTTGAACCATACCCCATTGTTATCAATAGTCAGATCAGGGGCAAGTTCATCAGTATCAAGAGGCCCGAACCATGCCAGCACCCCGACCAGCTCAACTACTAGGAGAAAAGGCTCAGGATCCTTGCACATAACCAGAATGCCATGGTAAATCAACTATACCCCAAAATGAAATAGAGAAACGAAATTCCAAGTTGAAGAACAATATTCCCAAAAAATTGCTAACTGTTTACACTCGGCGTATACGCTGCCAAAAAACTGTCTACACTCAGCGTATACACTCCCCATAAAAAATTGCAAACTATTTACACTCGGCGTATACGCTGCTGAAAAACTGTTTACGCTCAACATATACGCTCCCCAAAAAAATTGCTAACTATTTACACGTGGCATATATGCTGCCAAAAAACTATTTACACTCAACGTATATGCTCCCCAAAAAAATTGCTAACTGTTTACACTTGGCATATATGCTGCCAAAAACCTGTTTACACTCAGCGTATACGCTTCCCAAAAGAATTGCTAACTATTTACACTCGGCGTATACGCTGCCAAAAAACTATTTACACTCAGCGTATACGCTCCCCAAAAAAATTGCAAACTGTTTACACTCGATATACACACTGTGAAAACTGTTTTCGCCCAACTATCAAAACATGTCTACGCTCAGCGTACAGACCCTGTACGCTGTCAAAACATGTCTACGCTCAGCGTACAGACCTTGTACGCTATTAAAACATGTCTACGCTTAGCGTACAGACCCTGTATGCTATCAAAACCGTCTAAGCCCAAATAATAAATACAAATGAAAGTAATTAACAAAGATGAGATCAGAGCCTACCTGTGCACCGGTCCAAACCACGATGGAATCCTAGGCCTAGGAAAACACTGTAGCATGGCCTCACTTTCCTCCCTTGGTCTTCTACCTCCTTTCCCTTGCCCATTCTAGCATCCTATAAGCTGACGCTCATGCTTACGCTGGGTTTGGAGCCTCTACACTCATGCTTACGTTGGGTTTGGAGCCTCTACACTCACACTTATGCTAGGTTTGGAGCCTCTACGCTCATGCTTACGCTGGGTTTGGAGCCTCTATGCTCTTGCTTATGCCGAGGTTTGATGCTTTAGGCTTATGCTGCGACTTAGGTTTACGCTCACGCTCCGGTCTGATGCAAGTTTACACTGCCTCTCACAACTGACAGCCTTACGCTATATATAGCCCCCCCCAGCTGACGTCGCCACCGCTACCGCCACCTTCCATTTTTTTATTTTATTTTATCAAATTTAATAAAAAATGATTCAAAATATAAAATGTGGGAAAATGCAAGACAAAATAACAAGATAATGAACACTACTACATACCATATTCCCTGGTAAACCAATTTCGGTGGCCCACACTGAACATTCTGGCGCAAACTCTTCGGTATGGATCATGCATCAACTAGGCAGCATCAAGTGACACATTTGGCCCGGTAAGGTGTTAAACTACCACATTTGGTCCGATAAGCCGTTAAACTGCCACATTCGGCCCAGTAAGATGTTAAACTGCCACATTCGGCCCGGTAAGGCGTTAAACTGCCACATTCGGCCCGGTAAGGCCTTAAACTACCATGCATCCCGGTATGACGATAAACCACCATTGTACACATACACATGATTTACGTTGCCAAGAAATGTGTAACAACACCTACCAGCTCACTCCACTCTCTGTTTATTGGCAGGAGCAAGCCCGATGGACTATCAGCATTTATCCACACCACTGACCATTGACGGACCATACGGAAAGATCATAAGAGAAATTGACATAAATTCCATCAACTTAGGTCTGTCAATGGACGACACAGTCATAGCCTCAACACAAAAAATGCTAGATAGCTACAAAGGTATGACAAAATCCCTCGACATAGAAGCTAATAGCATCACTGAAGACCCGTTGACTGAAACCCCCATCACTATGCCTGACGGTGAAATCAAGATATTAAAATTGAGTACATTATTGCAACCTCAACTGGCCAAAAACATAGAAGATGTGCTTCGAGATAATATAAAAGCATTCGCTTGGTCTTACACTAACATGCCTTGGTTAGATCCTTGAATCATCCAACACAATATCATACTCGATCCAAAGTTAAGGCCAGTGAAACAAAAAGCACGAAAGGTTAAGCCTGAGGTAGCATTGGTAGTTCGCAATGAGATCACCAAACTCTATTAGGCTGGTTTCATTCGGGTTGTTGACTATGCTGATTGGGTATCCAACATGGTCATTGTCCCGAAAAAGAACGGAAGCATTCGCCTATGCATTGACTTCCAGGACCTCAATGTTGCAACCATAAAAGATGATTTCCTCCTACCGAGCATCGATCAACTTGTTGACTCAACCGTTGGGCATGCCTTGTTATCTTTTATGGATGGTTTCTCAGGGTATAACCAGATACGCATCAACCCAAAGCATCAGCTCCAGACTACCTTTATGACACCATGGGGTACCTTCTGTTACACGATGATGCCATTCAGTCTCAAGAACGCTGGGGCCACATATCAAAGGGTAATGACATTTATCTTCAGCGATTACATACTTCAGTCTCTCAATGACTATGTAGATGACATCGCAATTAAATCAAAAACACTAGAGCAGCACGTCCAAGATTTAGATTTGGTCCTAAAACGTTGTTTAAAATACGAACTTAGGCTCAACCCAAAGAAATGTGTTTTCAGAGTAAAAATAGGTAAGATGCTAGGCTTTGTAGTGTCAGAAATAGGAATACGAGTGGACCCAGATAAAGTTAAAGCTGTCATCAATCTACAACCACCAAATAACATTATTGAACTTCGGGGTCTACAAGGTAGACTACAATTCATCAGGTGTTTCATAGAAAAACTAACGAACAAGTTAAAACCCATGAAGCATTTGTTACGAAAGAATGTCCATTTTGAATGGACTCCATAGTGCTAGGAAGCCTTCAACCATATTAAAATAGCACTGGCTTAGCTACCGGTAGTGTACCCTCCACAGAACAATAAAACCTTCTACATTTATCTCGCTACGTCGGATGCATCCATCGCTTCTATGCTCTGCTAGAAATGAGACGATGGGACTGAAGTCCCTGTTTATTACTTGAGCCATGCATTAATGGCCCACGAAAAGAAGTACAACGAGGTAGAGAGGTCATGTTTAGCTCTTGCTTTTCCTTAAAGAAGTGGCGACATTACCTCTTCCATAACCAAACCAACATAATCTGTAAAGATAATGTGCTTAGAGCCATCACCAGTAGCATTTACAAGTCAAGCAGAATAGTGCGATGGAAAGCCATAATAGATAAATTCGACCTACATTATATAGCGCAATCATAAGTCAAGGGTCAAGCCATAGCGAACCAATTGGCTACGTCACCAACACATGATCAAGCAACAATAGAGCCAAAGTTTCTAGACGAAAATGTGAGTCCAATAGACATAGTTCCTGATGAGTACGAAGCTATTTTGAATTTTCATAGAGCATCCACCTCTCGAGGGCGAAGTTCTACCGCTGTCATCACCTATCCCTCTGGAGAGATCTGACCCTTTGCTTATCACTTTAACTTTCATTGTACCAACAATATAGTAGAATACTAAGGTCTCCTTAGGGGCCTTGAGGTAGCATTAGCTTCCAACATCGCACGATTGGTAGTCAGGGGAGACTCACAACTGGTTTTAAATCAAGTCACGAACATTTATACATGCAAAGCGCAACATTTACAACCATACTGTGACTTAGCTAAACACTTAATGAAGCAATTCGAAAATATGAATGTGCAACATGTCTCCAGAAATGATAACACCATTGCAGACGCGCTCGCCATGGTAGCTCTAAACATGTCACCTAAGATGTTCCATATATTGCCAAGCTCAATAATCAGTTGTGCTAAACCCATAATTGATACTCTCGATGAATCACCAATTGCATCCGTTAGTACAACACACACGATAGAATGGTACGACGACATAAAAGAGTACCTTCTACACGGTGAAACACTGCAACATCTAACGAATGCACAAAAGGACGTGGTACGAAAGCATTCTCGGAAATATGCACTGGTAGGGGACACATTGTGTCATCGATCCTACGAAGGCGTATTGCTAACATGTGTTAGTAGCACTGATTCCCAAACCATCGTTGAGCAAGTACATGATGGACTATGCGGAGGACATATAGCACCTAAAGCAATGGCAACGAAAATAAGATGCTTAGGCTATTATTGGCCACAGATGGAGTATGACTGTCTCTCGAAGGCCAAAACGTGGGGTATCTATCAAAAACATAGTAATCTGATACATGTTCCACCGAATGAGTTGCATACAGCGCAAATCACCTGGTACTTTCAAAAGTGGGGGTTGGACCTTATTAGACCAATAACACCCTCATCTTCTGCAGGACATAGCTTCATCATAACCATGACCGAGTATTTCACGAAGTGGGTAGAAGCTGTTCCCCTTAGGAAAACCACATCCAAACACATATGCAACTTCATTCTTGAAAACATTGTGACCCGTTCTGGAATTCCCATGACCATCATCACTGATAACGAGCCACAATTCAGTAGTGCTGAAACCAAAACTTTCTGTGAAAGCCTAGGGATCAAAAACTCATTTTCATCCCCTTACTACCCTAAGAGCAATGGGCAAGCAGAGGTTACAAATAAAACCATCATTACAGTACTTAAAAAGATGCTTACCCAAAGCAAGAAAAGATGGCACGAGCAGCTCGTATACACACTGTGGGCTTATTGTACTATGCATCGGACTTCTACAGGTAAAATTCCATATAGTCTTATTTACGGTTCAGAAGCTATTTTACCCCTGGAATTACAGGTACCATTTTTAAGGATCACACTCTCCAGACTCCTCGACGAAGGGAAAAATAATGATCTACGCATTGTTGACTTGGACTCGGTGGTGGAGGAACATATACGTGCCCTCGATCAGATTGAATGGTACCAAAAACGACAATGACAACGCCATCGGCATGATGTTCATAAGCTCCCTGTCAAGGAAGGCGACCTTGTACTCAAAGCCGTTTGGGAACACTTGGACAAATTCTCAGCAAACTGGGAAGGGCCCTACTTGGTCACCAAAGTGTATGACAACGGAGCATTAAATTAGCTGACATGGAAGAGAATGACCTTGCAAATCCAACCAATCACTTGTTCTTGAAACCGTTTCACGTTTAACCATGGACTCAGGTATGCGCTCGTCCTAGCATCATGAAGGTAAATTGATACCACAGCTTTTCCTGGCATCATGACGGTAAGCTAATACCACAGCTCATCCTGGCATCATGACGGTAAACTGATACCACAGCTCGTCCTGGCATCACAACGGTAAACTGATACCACAGCTCATCCTGGCATCACAACGGTAAACTAATACCACAGAGTGTCCGTAATGATAGTAAACTAGCACTCGTCCGGTATGACAGTAAATTGCCACATTCATATTCGCTAGAGTCCGCTAAGACTATAAACTAGTTTATCTCTTCACGGTTCGCTAAGACTAGAAATTGGCAACGTACCATCCACCACGACGCTAAATGGGAAATGTCCAATGAGTCATGACATAAAACTAATACATGATAGTCAACCACGACTATCAACTGGCAATTACATCTCTAGTTCCTCGATTTGTGGTTACATTTAAACTTCATCAGAGTCGCTGAATCACTCGCCATCAGCTGATCCTAACAACATTGCTGCTATTCGTATACAATACCTGAAATCTTATTCGGTGCCTTTGTTTCATCAGTGGTTGTTTAAGTCTAAGCTTGCTTACTCACTCATGGGTTTCTTGTCTTCTTGGAGTTGTGTTTGCAAGATGACACTCAGAAGTGTTCGTACAAGAATGCATTTCATCATAAGTAGCAAGGTGAGATGTTGTTCACAACACACGTGACAAGCCTAATTGTGCCATTCACTAGTGCATCTCTCGTTACATATCCCACCTATCCCTCAACGTCTTCTACTTGGTTACATCTCAGACACACCCAGTACAGCCCGAAACATTGAACATACTATTGCATACTGTGCCACTCTTAAGAAATTGCAACCCACAACATGACATTTGAGCATGTGTATAAAATCAAAAAAAAAACGTCGTCCCTTCCCATGTAAGCCCTTGGTAGGATGGCAGTGGCCTCGAAAGAAAATGCTCATGTCTAAAATAATCAAGTAACATCCCGTTGCATAGCTTTGGCTCTCCGCCAACAGGTTCCCCTTAAACACTAAACAAGGGCCCTATTCCTCCAAAGAACGCAACACATCATCACGTGGCTTTGGTTGTGCCAACAAGCCCTCTTAAACACTAAGCAAGAGTCTTGTACTACCAAAGGACATACACATCATGTTTTGATCCCAAATCTACCAAACAAATGGCTAGACAATAGCTATTTACGAAGATAAACATGACTCGAACACATACCTAGACATTCTCTTCAGCACGCATAAGCCCTTGATTGGTTACCAATCCCTACAGCTCCCAATTCCCTATCAAGTACAAATTTTACTTCCCCAATCCTATGTACTATTGAACATAATACGATGACGTCTAGTCAGGTGGCAAAGGACAATGTCTCTATCAAGTTGCTTGTGGTGTTTTGCACTTCTTTGTCGACGCTTTTCAGGTCGATTCCTCCAAGCGTCAACAAAGAGGGGCCAATGAAACACCACACAATTCTGAGCTTAGTACTTCTCCAACAAGAATTGAGCTATGTCATGATGTTCCCTAGCACGACTAAAGATTGAGGGCCTCACAGACAGCTTTAAGTAGAGTCGAACTCAACAAGGAGCAGTTCCCTGGGACCCGCAGATAACCATGACGATATCTACTATCAAACATGGCAACTTTGGGGCTCAAGATACTTAGCCCTTCCAGCGTATATGCCCCAAAAAACATTCACATCGTATACGCCCAACAAACATTCACAACGTATATGCCTAGTGTATACGCCTAGCATACACGCTCAGCGTACACGCCTCACATGTATGCTTAGCATGTATGATTAACGTATACGCCCGGCATGCAACCCCTGAAGACGACATGGAAACAACACTTCAGAGTAAGATTTTGTACAAAGCATCAACTCACATGAACAGAGCAATCATCAGGTGTTGACATCATGCATTCTGGAGTTCATACGCTAAGCATGTACATCATGCACGCCCAGCGTCTACGCCCAGCATGTATGCCTAGCGTATATGCATACCAATCAAAACTCTCCAGAACCGTGTCAAATCAAGGTCAACCAAGCTGAAAATCTACAAGCGGCAACCTCATGGCATTCGAATTCAAATCTGAAGGTCGAAAGACTTCTCTTGTTTTGGTCAAGTTTGTACACCGAGTTCACACGCCCAGCATGTATACGCTGGCATATAGTAGTATACACGGGTGTACGGCATGCTGTATGCTTGTAAAATTTCATTCTTTCGCACTTTGTCAATGTGCCAGATGTCACCCGACCCGAGAGTCTAGCACTCCGCAGCCAATCATTCCCCCTCAGATCTGAGTCTAATGTCTAAACCCGTATAAAAGCCCTAATTTTTGACTAGATCAGGGTTTGAAAAATTGAAAGCATCTTGGCAAAAATCGGGGTAGACCAGACTAAGCAAATTGAGAACCCTGCATCCTATACGCTGGACCTCAACCCTGCACGCTGAACATACAGCCTCTATGCTGTGCCTACAGTCTGAACCAGCACGTTGCTAAACCCTCGCATTCACCAGGGCTCTTCATCCACCTTGTGTCACATCCACAACTGTGTTAAGATCGGTGCATTGTAACTTTTATTATGCAATGACATTGCCACATTTTTGCTAAGATTTGTTATAGTTTTATCATCAATTCTTGTATGCTCATCGTTTACATTCTTGTACGTTTACACTAAGTTTCATATTAGTTACGCTATTTACATATAACTCAGCATATAATATATCAGTATATGCTCAAGGAAATCCTTGTCTGATCTGTGTGTGGACCACTCGAGGTGCTCTGCCTTCATTAATTCTAGCTTGCCCTCAAGCGAAGGTAGGGTCTTCTGTGCTTGTTCGAGGATCTCCTGGTCTCTGTTTCATTCCAGCCAAAGACCAACGATTTCGGGCAGTACAGTTATAATATGAAACTATCTAGACTAATTAGGTGCTTGTAGAATTGGAGTCTCTACAAGCTTCTACTTGAGGCTATGTAATGCATTTTCACATTCCTTATTCTAGATGAATGGAGCATCTTTCTTTTTTATCTCGACTAACAGTCTTGTGATCTTAGAGAAATTCTCTATGAATCACCAGTACTAGCCAATGTGTCTAAGGAATCATTGAACATCTTTTACAATTTCTTGTTGATGGTTAATTCCTTAGATGATCTTTATCTTTTCGAGGTCTACTTGATCCCTTCCTACAAAATTCTACATCCCAATACAAGAACTTCTTAGACCATGAGATGGCTCTTTTGCTAATTGAGTTGCAGGTTTATTTCCACACATTTTTTGAGCACTTGCTCAAGGTGGTCCAAGGCTTTCTTAAATGAAGTGCCATAAGTGGAGAATTCATCCACAAAGACTTCCACTCTAGTACAAATTTGTTGTTGAAAGATGCTTAGACAAGGCATTGGAAAGTGGTAAGAACATTGCATAAACCAAAAGGCATCTTGCAATATGTAAAGGTCCCCTAAGAACATATGAATGTTGTTTTGGCATAGTCTTTTGGTGGAATCTAAATTTGGTTATGGCCACTATAACCATCCAGAAACCTGTCATAGCAAGGCCTAGATATGGTGTTCAACACTTGAACAACGAATGGCAACAGAAATTGATCTTTGAATTATGCCATGTTTAATAGAAAGAAGTTAATACAAACTTTCCATTTGCCACCTCTCTTTGGCACTATCATGAGTGGGTTGACCCACTCGGTATTTGCAATGGGATAGATGAACCCTACCTTACGAAGTTGCTCAATCTCCTCTTTGACAATTTTCTTCAATTTTGGGTTCAACCATCATTGTGGTTGCCTCCTTGTCTTCATGGATAGATCAATATAAATGTGGTGATGACATATTTGTGGATTAGTTTTAGTGAGTTTAGGATATGACTAGGTAAAGATTGTTGGCCATCTATTCACCACTCTCAATAGTTTTGCTTTTTTCTTGAGAGCAAGTTTGGCATTAAGTATGATCAACTTGCCATTTTCCAAGCATGCATATTCTAGGCCAACAAGTAGAGCTTTCAACTCTATGGGCTCTTATTTGAAATTTTCAAGGATCTCCAACTCTCCCTAATTGGTATCATCATTTTCATTATCAGAGAGTTGGTGATGAACTTGCTCTAGTTCATCCATGCCTGCAACATAAGTGCATGTCAAGCTCTTAGTAGGTTCCATGCACATTATGCTGCTTTAAGAATTAATGGTCAACCACTGGGTACTCTCTTATTTTATGGCTGCTACATACAAACACTTTTGAATATCTACTTCATGTGCACATTGCCTACATGAGGAAATAGATGCTCGTTTCATGGACCAAAGTTTCTACATGCAATTGCACCCTGTATTGTTGTACACAAGGTATGAAACTCACTTCTTTACAATCCTTCCAAATGCATATTCCTTAGATATCTCTAGGAAAAGATCTTTGATGCCCATTCTTGCATCAACAATGCTTATCCATGCCCTTGCCATAATGATTGGGAGGTCCCCATTATAGTTCTCAACCTTGATTACTAAGAAATTGGCAAGATAAGACCACCCATAGATAGTGGTCATAATGTCTTCTACCAATCGTAATGAAACAATAATGGACTGGTCTACCAATTCTAATAGATATTGCTCTTCTTGAGAGGTAGTAGGTTCTAGGTAGTATACATCTCATAAGAAATCAAGTTTATATAAAAAATTGAATCAAGAAGAGCTTTACATGATTCATTCCAAGCAATCTACAAATAGATAAGAGGACTCACGAGATCAGCTAATTTCCTAGAAAGGTTGCCAGCCTAGATCCAATCAGATATAACATGCATGAGCATAATAATATGAATTTTGTTTAGCATTTGGTTTGAAGGATTCCCAATGGAATGGTTTGTAGAGGATGAGGTAGGAGCATACTGATCAACTACCTAAATCTATGAGGGCTTAGTAGGGTTGTTGAATCATAAAAATGATCTTTCATGAGCATGAGGTTCTGAACCACTCGATTGATGAACCAATTGTAGATTGATAGCCCTGGTAGCATTACATTGCTGCGGTTGGGCTAGAAGTTCATCCTGCATGGATGGAGTAGGCAGTAACTACATTGAGGATGAAGAAACAAGTTCAAAAATAAGAGGAGGATAAGGATGGAATGTGGTATCCCTCTTGGAATGTGAATAATGAGTTCTATAGTATTTGGAAGGATAGTAGTCATGTTGGAAAGGAGAAACATGACTAGAAGAGTCACGTTGAGACAAGGGTTGTTGAACATAATACCCATATGGATTTGGATACTTGTAAGGGTTTTCCTACCTTGGTGGTGGCATCCCCCATGACTATGTGTGTTTCCACTATTGACACTGCTCATACGATTACAGTGGAGTTCCACTTGGATAATATTATT
Source organism: Gnetum montanum (assembly GCA_015680685.1). Classification (NCBI taxonomy): domain Eukaryota; kingdom Viridiplantae; phylum Streptophyta; class Gnetopsida; order Gnetales; family Gnetaceae; genus Gnetum; species Gnetum montanum. Next base: position 93,239 of record MNCI01028444.1, on the reverse strand, counting down.
GTTGTTGATGAAACTACTTGGGATTTCCTTGAAGATAAGGTAATCTTGTAAGTGTTTGTCTTTTTGCTAGTCATAGATTTAGAGCATACACCCCAGACTCTTGTAAGTGTGACACAATGGGGTAACATCCCTTAGGATGTTCACATTGGAAAATGTCACACCCACTATCATCATCTAATTCAATTTCCTCAACTTTCTCTATGACAAAAATCTTATCCTTACCCTTTTGATTGGCATGTTCAACTTCCTTTTACCTCTTGTAGTCACAATCGCTATATTCTTGAAATTCTTTAGCAATTTTTAGGACAGGTTGAAATATACTATCCATAGAGTCTCATAACTAATCTATCTTAGCCAAAATTTCAAAAGTAAATTTTTGAATCAGTAACATTTTCTAGTTCACCACCTCATTAAGTGATGATTCCTCCTCACTATCACAAAATTGTACCTTCCACTTGTGAATGAAGGACGTCAATTGTATTCTTCTACACTTTTGCATTTCCTTAACTCTTCTTCTTCTTTTGCTACCTACTAAATCAATCTTTGGATCTAATGGGCTCTTAATTCTAACAGTCTTCCTTGGGCGTAGATCCTAAGAGTTCTCATCGTTTCAAAGCAAAACCCATCTATGACGTGGTGAAGTTGTTCATGCTATAATAATGGCTAGGGCATCAGTGTAATAAGGAATAATATCTACCCATGGTGGCATCCAAGGACTCATGAGTTCCTTTCTTTCAATCATGGATCTACCTTCTTAGATTGGATACTTAGGAATATGTTTAATACTTATTGTTGAATAGTTTGAGCATCATACTCCATCTATAGATTGATTCCAGCTCCAAGGACTAGTACCACCTTTCTGCTTTTTTAATGAGTGTCCTAGGAAACAACTTAAGCTTTTTCTAGTCATTTTCTATGTTTTGTAAGGCACAAGCATTGTGAAAATCCTGAAAATGATTTTGTGGATTAGAGTTATATCCCCCCTCAAACTTGGAAATGTTGTTCATATCCAATTACTTGATCTTGTTATCTTTCACATGCCTAGTTGAAATTCTCACTACTTCTATGATGTTTAGCATACTTTGGGTAGCGAGCAAAGGCTCATCATAGCCATGATCCTTGTGCCTATGATGCCATCTACTACCTCTTTGTTTGTGGTAACAAGCCTCTCTTGAATTCCCATGCCTTGAATCTTGACCTACCCAATGGTCCCTATGATCATCTTGGTCTCATTGGTCACCCCCATCATGATCACGCCCCTTGTGGTTGTGTTAAGAGGCAGAAGAGGAAGAAGATGACAATAAAGGCTAATAGGAATGAGGACTAGAATCATCATAGTACCTACCATCCCCTCTTCAGTGATCATGGCCATAATCATGATCATGCTATTTACTTGCATCGCTACCATGAGTCTACTCCTTGGATCCCCCTTTGTCATGGAAGCTATTTTTGCTAGAACTAGGATTGTGTATCATGAACTACAAGTTTTGGTTTTGACCTCCTTCACCAAAGTCAAAAGAAGAAGTCTCTCTGTATTAAAAACCCCTAGAGAAGGATTCTCCACCATCTTTCTAGTACCTTAGAAATGAGGAATCATTGAACCACTTCCCCTTTACAGGCTCGTAGCATTACTTTAGCTGTCAATCCCTCAAATGTTGTGCATTAGTGGGATGATAATACCTAGTGTCATTGTCCTGCACAACATATTTAGCATGAATCCCTTGGATTCCTAACTACATAAAAGTTTGTTAGAGCATCATAGAAATGGATTGATCAAGTAGCAACATAATGTTTCCCTCCATGTCTCACCACTATAGGTATTCATCCTAGTATAGGATGAAGGTGAAATTGGGTACATACTTATCAAGATGAGCATATACCACTCTGTATTATTGGGGCACTTGTTGATTTACTCTGTCAGACTTGGGTAGAGGATCACTCCTATGAGAAGAAGACATCTTGTATTAGAAGACAAGAAATGCAATGTGCTTTCTTATATTTGTTATATTTATTTTGATGTATGATATGACTTTAGGGTTCATTCCAATGATGTTAAATAATTTTTTGCTAAGTCCTAGATAGCACAAGTAACAACTAAAGGTCCCCAACAACAATGCCAATGATGAGTGGAAAGTATACCCTACACCCAACCATATGAATTACAAGCATTCATGCACAATCNTATACCCTACACCCAACCATATGAATTACAAGCATTCATGCACAATTTGGTTAAATTTCATAGACCTTAAGTTCCTAAGTATGCTAGTTCTAGGAAATGAAATCTAACCATGAGAATCGTTGTGTTCCCAACTACACTTGTGAGGCTTAGTTATATTGTTAAGTGTAATGGGGGAACATGATTTTTTTTATTTTTCTTATTTTATCCACCTATGATTGATAACAAGTTGAAACTTAATTTATTAACCAAGTTAACTAATCTAATTACCAATTAATAACTAACTATCCTAATATAAGCATCTAATCCCACTTTTCTTACACATTCTAAATGCATACAACGCTACCCAGTTACCAACCATTAAGCATTGCTAGAATTATCAAGTGTTGTATGTTATGCTTGAAGTGATCATACTTATGTATTTAATCTATTTACTTTAATTAGTTAAGTAATTAAAGGCTTACTTATCTCAATTAATCATTTAATTAATAAAAATAGTAAATGTAGAAATAAATCATTAATCTATTCTGGGTCCTTCAAGGTTTGATCAAAAGGCTCATCTTTATTGCCATTCACACATGTATGCTTAGGTGCATCCGTGCTTGAATAAAGATCCATACACTTTCTGACTCTTGCTACAAACACTTCAAAAATATTCTCTAACTTTCAAATGACAAAATTGCAAGAGCTTTACTCCAACTATGATAAGACATGCCCTAAACATGATGGGTGAGTGCATATTTATAGGCAAAAATAGACACTATGTTGATGGGGCCATGTCAACACATCAAATCAAGTGTCAACAGGGCCTAGTTGATGAAGACTAGTTAATGAGGCCTAGTTAACATAGCCAATCCATGATTCATTAGAGACCAAGTGGGAATGTATAAACAAATTAATGAGAAAGAGATTCAGATGGTGAAGGCCAGCATTAATTCAATGTCAGCACAAAATCCAAAATGTTAACCCATCTTGGATAGCATGGTCCACACCTACAAAGTGAAAGTAAAAAATAAAAACCTATAGATATAGAACTTAAAAGACTGTATGATGATAGCAATTCTTTGTTATGCTAATTTGGCGATGTTGATAGAAGGTAGGCCCAAAAATGAGCTAGAAAAGCAAGTAGCAACCACCTATTCATTATATGAGAAAGAGTTTGCCAAATCAAAAAGATGCTCTATAGAAACTTCAAGTAGCAAACTCAAAGCTAGAAATAGTTAAGGCTAGTTACTAAGGGTAAAAATATGTAGTAGTGAATCTAGCCAAAAGATTAACAGACTACCATGAACTCAAAGAAAAGGCTAAAGCATTTGAAGAAGAAAGATGATAGTTTGTGGCATGATATGTTAAATTCGATTAAATGTTTCCACAACTACCATGTTTGTTAAATGTACCAAATCCATCCACCATTGGTTCATTAGCATGGATGGTCCATGATTAAAGAATACAAGTAGAGAAGTTACAGGTGCTCCTGAATAGATATCAATTTAAGAAGCTTGTTGACAAGGGGAAGAAAGCAATGGAAGGGAAACCACTACTAGGAATAACATAAGCCTACACCACCTTTGTCAACCTTTTTTATGGTCATGTCATAAAATGTGTTATTTTTATAAACTCCACTATGGCACTAAAGAGTCATGTATATAAAAGTCAGTGTCATGTAAATCTACCTCCCAATTTTGTAAGGAACTCCATCCTCATTTTGTTTTAACTCAAGGACAAGTTTTTAATTAGTCATGGTGGCATAATAAATCTAAAAATTTTGTAGTAATGATATCATAGTTACAATATCCTATCTACAATGTCATAGATACGTTATCATATCTTAGCATACATTATCATATAAACAGTATTGTGAGGTGAATGTCAGCCTATAAAAGAAACACTTAGATGCACAAATCTATAATAGATACATTAGCATAGTAATAGAACTATTTCAATTTGTTTTCTTAAATTTAGTACTTAGCAATGTGTGCTAGCAGTGTGATGTTTTGTAATTGAACGGAGTCTTTATTCGAGTGTGATGTACTTGGATGCATGGCAATAAAGATTGAGATTACTCCACATCATTGCAACAACACTTAGTTTTATTTCTATTTTCATTTAGCTGAATGTTTAGTATTTTCATAATTAATTTTTACCATTACTTACAATTTACTTTTGATGTCGTTAAGCAGAATGAGTACGATTGATCTCGAACATGTAAGTGTAACTACTTGGTAACTAATGAGCCATGTTTTGTAGGGCTTTGATATTGGGTATCTAATATCAGAGTTGCAATGTTAGGTATTCGATATTAGGGCACAACCTTTAATGTCAAGGATCCGATATCACCCTTCCCATGCTAGCTTATAAATACAACACTTGGATGCATGGTTGGAAGTAGTAGAAAGAAGTATAAGTAGTCAAAAATTTTATTAGTTTGTTTCCTGGTACAAGCCCGTAGTGTGATGTTAAGTGATTATACAACATCCTTATTCAAGTGTGACATACTTAGACATGTTACATGTTTAGCAATAAAGATCAAGATTACTTCTATCATTGCAACATCCACTTAGCTTTATTGTTGCTTTTAATTGCTTAAATTTTTACTATTTTCTTTAGTTAATGTTATCATTTATTTCTCTTTATTATTCTTATCATTAAGCGGAATGAGTACGACTAATCACAAGTGCTTAAGTGTAATTACTTGGTAACCTAGTAGTGTATCATTTGGTATGCCCAGTAATAGTACCCTTAGTACTTCCAATAGTATTGACCTAAAGTCCAAGGTATGTATGGAAGGTTAATGATGAGTCATGAATTTGTTGGCTACGATATCGCACCCATGATATCGCATACGTGATATCGCAGCCTGCCTCCTCATCTATAAATAAGAGGTAGGCAGATTTAGTAGAGATTTTTTTTGGAAGTTTAAGTTTTCAATAGTTTTTAGTACATCAATTTTTCCTCTCAACCCTTTTCTCCTAGTGCATGCCCACAGTGTGATGATTGTAATTGTACGACATCCTTATTTGAGTGTGACGTACTTGGACACGCACATGATCGACAATAAAGATCGAGATTACTTCATCATTGTAGCATCCACTTAGCTTAATAATTTAATTTTTATTTTCATTTATTACTTTCTTAGTTAATATCTCTCTACCCTTATCTCCTAGTAACGTGGAATGAGTACGACTTAATCACAAGCATTTAAGTGTGACTANAGCTCCAGGAGTAGCATTAGTATAGGAACACATCATACACCTCACTTTGGACTAAACCATACGTGAGAAAGCTAATACTACTCCAGGTGGGAAGACAATGAATTGTGATCTATGAGTAACTGTCTAGACACCACAACTAGTCCGTCTACGGAGTTCAATTAGATCATGCATGAAACACTTGTATTCATATGGTTGAGTATAGGGGTACCTCGCCACTCATCATTGGTGTCGTTGTTGGGGAATGTGCTAGTTATCTAGATTAGTTATATCATACAAGATCGCTATATAGGAATTAACTATAGATCTTTTAGAAAAAAATCCACATACAAATCCACACACAATCGCACAACCATGTCTCTCCTACAAGATTATGATAATGCCATATCTAGTGAGGTAATTCATTGGAGAACCAACGAATTATATGATAATGAAGATTGGAGTACACAATCCGAGGTGGGGATTTCTTATAAACATAAATGAAGGCAACATTGTCCGAATGCATGAAAGCATAACTTACTAGATGATGATGAACCCCTATTGGCCACTACAAGCCTAACACAAATACAAGAGGCTATTCGAATCTCCCGTAAGCATCGTAAAGAGAGTTTCCTACCCAGGATCAATTTAAACAACTTTCCCAATTTCTATGGAGGCTATGATTTAGATCCGCAACAACATTTACAAGCCTTCTATGATGCCTGTGCATGGAACAACATTGATAACGATTGGAAAAAACTCAAGCTCTTTCCTATGATACTCGTTGGCCAAGCAAAAGTATGATATAGATTGTTAAAACCAAATTCAATATGATGTTGGCCAACAATGGTAGAACTTTTTAACTAAATATATCAAACTTACACAAGAGTGTCAACCTTGAGGAAACAAATCCAAGAGTGGAAACAAGCACAACATGAGCCCTTGGACATGGCCTTAGAAAGATATTATGCACTGTTAAACAACTGTCCAAGCCATGAGTTCTCCGAGGAAAGGCTAATGTACCATCCCATTGATGGGCTTCATGATGAAACAAGAGAGACCCTAGGGATGTATGCCCAAGTTCAACTATATGAACTACGAACCCATCAATTTCAACAGCTTATTAAGTAGGTAGCAAAAGAAGAAGAAGAAATGGCTAGATGGGAGAGTGTTGAAAAAAAATCAACGGGACCAAAATCTCAACTTAATAGAGGTCCATAATCATAAAAAGGAGAAATCAACCTATCTCAAGGAGGAAGAATCATCTTTGCCAATATAACAATCATTAGAGGAAATCGAGGCAAAGATCAATGAGATGCTAGAATGGATGCATAAAAAGTGTGGAGAATATATCAATATTATTAGAGATAGAGTTTTGACAACTCGAGAAGTAGGACAAAATATCATTAGAAAATCAAAAAGAAGGGATGAGCAAAATAAAAGCTCAATTTCCAATCATATATACGAATGCAACATTTTCCTATACGATCATCCCAAGGGCTAATGCCCAATCTTGTTACATTTATATGAGCATTGGGGAAGCACGTTACACCCAAAGTTCATATAGAGATACTGTGTTCGATCATAGTGGCAACAATCCCAGTTGTGGAGGAAGCCATTCCTAAACTAGAGACACCCTTCATATCATTTGAATCCACATGCTTATCTAGTTCAACATCTTGGTTCCCAAACTAGATCAACATCCTCTATCTCACCACATTATCATTCTCCATAATACTATCAGCCCATGTACTTAACACAACTATCTCCTTGTGTACCTTACACTTCTCCTAAATTTCAACATTCTCATCCTTTCCCTCCTTCTACATCACCACTAACTATTCCTAAAGTGTTTGCACCACAACAACAAACCATGAACGTTACTTGTGCTACTATTTCCAATAGTAGTGAGAGACCTCCTCAACATCAAAGGTGTCCCTTCTTTAGACATGACCGTAGGAAGGGACAACACAATTCCAAGGCCACTACATTCTTCAACTTAGCACAAGTTCAGCACTGTGGTACATCCTTCTCTTCAAACCCAACACCTCGTGTCACTTCATCAGGGCCACCCATTAACATTCCAACAACCATACGACCCAATGAATACAACCATAGAAGGCAACATTCTAATCCTTACATACCATCTTACAGTCTTAAGTATCATAGTGGATCAACTCTTTACCTGGGAACCACAGCTTATAAATTGCCCCACTATGCTTACTATAATCAAGTGTGTGAACCCCAATGGGGTAAGTATGACCAAGTTCCAATATTTCCAACATGCAAGGATCCTCATCTATCATTTGTTAATCCTCTCCATGCTCAACTGTTTAGTTATGGGGGATATCCCCCATTCTAATAATAAGCAGGATTAATAAATATTTTTCATTTTCTTTAATTTTACAATTTTTTGTTTTCTAGTTTTTCATTTTTCAATTTCTTTTTTTATCTTTTTGTCGTTTTTTCTTTTTATCTTTTTATAAGTAATCTCATCTATGAATAAAACACTCATGTGGCTTGTTGGTTGAGGTGTGTTCTATGTTATTGAGTCTTGAGTGATCAATTACTTGGATAGTGAGCCCATTACACCCACTCATCCATTCTACAAATAAGAGGTTTTGTTTGAGGGTACAATGATATTCTTGACATTCTTAAAACTTAAAATTAATTTTGTGTTCATTGTACACAGAATGAAGAGGGATGGATCAAGAGGGAATGATTAGGGTGTGACATCAAGGGGACTTGCGGATTCTCTTTGATGACGTCTATGAGAGCTATCACGCAACATGGTTGTACTAAGATCCTTGAAGATCTAATGCAAAATGGGAGTAAGAGTAATCAAATGCACTCAAAAATCCAATGTTGTTCTAGGGGGTCCCACTGGAAAGACATGCACCCATGCTTGAAGGTTGGTGACTTCTCTGGATTTAGCAATCGATAAAAAAAAACAAAGAAAGTGCCACAAAGAAAAAATGACTCCTCCCTTGAATGAAATGCCAAGTGATCATACACCTTGTTGTTACGGTACTCTCATAAGTCACTCATTATGGGATGAAACAATGCATTGTCACTGATCAGAGGAATGGACTTGGTCTTGATCTTCGAACAAAGGGTTAATGACACATTACTCATGCTCTACACATAGGATTCCTTGTGCCCTAGGTCAATTACCTCATGTCCTAATCTCTACAATCCCTTCTATAGTCTGTCTCATCTCACTGTTCATGTAATTGTAGCTCGTTCCTCTTATAGCACAAAATTCTTACCTCATTTCAATGATATTTACATGTGTGTGTTTTGTGGAAACAGTGTAGACTACAGTTAACCCTTCTAGTGCTTACAGACACTTTTAAGTGTGGTTATGCAAGGGCATTATAGGTTGGAATCTGCTTTGGGGAGGATCCACTTGCGTAATTCTTTGTAATTTACACTCATAACACATCTTCCACACACCATCTATCATGTACGCGATATCGCATCTCAAAAATATATATATATGCAAACCCCCTGTGCCACTTAACATCATTTGCAACTGTTCACGCGAGGGGAGTTTTTCAAATTTCTCTCTATGACTCGCGATTGCGTGTCCCTTGCTTTCATATCCATAACTCGCTCGTTGATCCTTTTATTTTCATTTCATTTGAACCTACTTGAACCTGGAGTGTTCAGCTTAGTCATGGGGGAGGAGCATACACCGAATAGTGCATAACTTTTTTGAAATTCATCATCGCCCGAAGGACATTATCAAGGGTAATTAGTTATAAAATTAAGGATAAATGTGCCAAAAACAATTTCATCTCCTTAGTTATACCGAGTGATGAGTAGCGAGGTACCCCTACACTCAACCATATGAATACAAGCGTTACATGCGTGATCCAATCGAACTCCGCAGACTAAGTGCCTACACGCCTTATGGAACACCTAAGATTAATCAATTGTTGTCCTCCCAAGCTTACTTGTATTTGTCACGGTTGTATGGTTAAGTAAGCTTAAGGCATGTGATTTTTATATCTTTTATGTTTTTATCACCTATGCTAATGAGGGAAAGGGTGAAGAAACTAAGTAACTAACTTTAACTAACTAAGCCTTAATTACCCTAGCATCAATATCCGTTCCCACTTACTGTTTCACACCTTGAGCCAATGCAACGCTGCTGGGATTACCAAACACTATTCGTTACTGGGATTACCAAGCTTAACGCACATGCTCAAAGTGGTCGTCCTAACTACACTTAATTAGGAGTTAAGGGTTGAGAGAGATTTAATTAACTAATAAAGCATCTAAACATTAACAATAATTAAAGTCCTATTTATCTTAGCCCAAGCACTGCAAGGTTTATCCAAAATTTCAACTTTATTGTGGTACACAATTGTGTGCTCAGGTACAGAATTGCTCGAATAAAGATCCGTTCACTTTGGGACTCTTACTGTGGGCACATGGAAATTATTCTAACTCTGGAATGGAAAAATGGCAAGAGTTTGGCTAAGGTCTAGATCTAGATGGAGAAATAATGGAGAGCAGCCTCTTATTTATAGAACTAGTGGCGGGCTGCGATATCGCGTACTCGATATCGTATGGAAGGACGTGATATCATGTATGCAATATCGTGGCCCATGTGATATCGCATCCCATCACACCCCCATGACTGAATAAAAACTCATCCTCGAGTTCCTTACAAAATATTAGGAAGGTATGGGATTATTGACTTGAATGGAACTAATGGTGAATGGGATGACATGTGAACGGATCATCATTACAGAACATGACAAAATTGGTGTTCATGACAACAAGACTGAACACTTTATACATTTGACATAAGGCCTTATTTGGTAGCTAAGAGAGAAGAGAGAAGAAGTTTGTTACTGCTAATGCCAAGATTGCACCTTCGTTGTCCATCCGTAAGCATGCCATCAATCTTGCTCCTTACATATATTCTTCAGCACCGATCCATTCCAAGTGTTCCCTCCAGGTCCAATCTATTGTTGTATGATTGCCATCTACACACACAACATAGTCTTATATTAGCAAGGGTAAGCAAATCACAATGCAGTTGCTACCTTGCCCCAATGTAAGGTCCATTAGTTGAGTTGTGGTATGGCTGATGTGGATTTTGGAGATATACTAATGATGACTACCCAAGGTGTAGGGGTTAGGAAAAAATTGAAAAAATTGGACCAGGACCCCCATGACTAATCACAAACCTTTGATAGCGAGAGAATGGAAAAAGAGAAGGAATAAGAAGGATGAAGAAAAAGAGATAACTGTAACATCGATGAAATGGATATCAAGATGGAAATGAACAAAATAAAGTTGATTGCAAAAATGTTAAGGGAAAAAAATTAACGGATTCACCAAATAGAAATGTTAGTGGGTCCTCCCCAAAGCAGGCTCATGCCCTTAATGCCCTGACACTCCCACATTCAAAGAGTTCATAGGCTCTAGGAATGTCATTTGGAAACAAGAGTTAAAGTCTTAACCATAAGAATTTACCAAAAAGAAAACAATGCATGCACCAAGATATGGACTACTGATACGACCGAAAATGAGGTGAACAATGGAGAAAGAATGATGGAAAGAAGAGAATGGAATGGAGTCTCAAGAACAAGGTGATGTACAACCCTATGTGTATTTAATAATTAATGTGACTTAGTAGATCCCAGTCCAAGTCTGGCCTCAAAAAAACCTCATCCAGTGACTTCACATTAATGCATTCAGCCAATCCATCCACTTGAAGTGACAAGAATTCCTTCACCCAAGAGCCACCACCATTCAAACAAAATGAAGGAGGAGAGAATAGGAAGTGAGAAGGGCCTTAGTTAGAGGAACATATTTATTTTAGTTCCATAACCAGTGCTTGAAGCCCAAATGATTATTTCATCTAAGGGGTGTGCTTTGAGTTCTCATAGTTTTTTTTTATGTTTTTGCGTGAGAACCACACCATGCAAAGACTTATTATTTTTATTTATTCAGCTTCCCGATAATATGGCAATCATTAGAATGGTAAGAAAACTTGAGAGGAAAACATCCAAGCACCCAAGATAATGGACAACACAAGCACATCAAGTTCCCTTGAAGCCACACCCTTTTCAATCCTTGAGTCCTTCCTTAGTTTGAGAAAGACCCAATCACCGATTCGTTGATAGTTCTTATTATTGAGAAAGGTGACTGTACAGTTCCAAGTCAAGAGAAACCATAGAAACATATGGATGCATGGATGTGTGGGTGATGTGAACTCATTGCCTGTTATATCAAAAGAACCATACCTTAGTATCAACATTGTAACTTAAAGGTAAAAACCAAACATTAGCAACTAATAGAAAATAGTTCATACCATCATTAATAGCACTTATTGGGTGACAAACTTAACAAAATAGATAAAACACACACATACACACACAAATAAAAGAAAAAGTATAAACGATGCTTTAAAACAAAAACAAGAAAAGTTAAAGACATTTGTAAAACAAAAATGTGTAAAACAAAAACTTAAAAAGAACTGAGGGCCTCAAATGATCATCATAGGTGGCCATCTCCCCCATGACTGAATTGAAAGGGAGAGATCCGAAATAATGAGCATTTGTTTGAATTCTTTAGAAGTGTCCAACTTCTCCCAATTGATGTTTTTAGATTAAGGGTTGGAAGTTGGCGATGCTCATATTCCAATGTATCTATGCTTTCGTTGTGGTTGCAAGTTGTTCCCCTAATTAGTTCCATGCATATTGGTGGGTTTCTCTCTTGATTAGCTATCAACCACTAGGTGCTCTCTTGTTGTGTCGTTGCTACATACAAGCACCTTTGTATCTGAGTTTCTTGGGCACACCAGTTGCATACAGGAGATGCTGAGCATTCCTATATGTCATCACTCTCTGTATCACTGTATCTGATGCATGGAAATTTCCTCCTCTCGATCTTTCCATAAATGTTTTCTTTAGATATTTCCAAGGAAAGATCATGGATTCCTAGGCATGTGTTTATGGTACTTAGCCATGCCCTCCCCATTATAATTGGGAAGTCCCCTTTATTATTGTTGACTTCTATCACTAGGAAATCTACTGGGTATGACCAACCACACACAGTGGTAATAATGTCCTCCACAAGTCCCAAAGGGACAGTGATGGACTGGTCAGCCAGCTCTAATTGAATATTGCTCTTCTTGAGTGGCGATAGGTTCTAGGCTTTATACATTTCTTGCGATATTAAGTTGACTCTGAAACCTGAGTTAAGAAGAGCCTTATGTGGTTCGTTCCCAGTGACTTTGAGGTAGATTAAGGGACTTCCAGGGTCAGAGAGGTTCCTGGGAAGGTGGCCCACCTTTATCTAGTCAGTGATGGTATGTGTTAACATAACTATGTGTGTTGAGCTCTATTGTTGGTTTGAAGGGAACTCCGAAGTCTTTCTTGATGGAGGAGTGGTCATAGACTCAACTCCTTATGGTTGTGAGAGCTTTTTTGGACTATTGGTTCTAAATAAGGGTCTTCTCTTTGTAAGGTTGTTAGAACCAACAGTGGGTTGAAGCTTTATAGCTCTCCTAACATTACGTTGTTGTAGTTGAGTGGGGAGTTCCCCTTGCATCATTGGAGCAGGTGAGTGGAACTATCGGTGTAAGAGATGCAGATGGATTCAGAGGATGGTATGCATGTGTAGTGTCTCTTCCAGGAGAGGGAGTCTTAAAATACTCTCAAACTTGGTAGTGCCGTTGTGGAGTTACATGATCCATAGAGTCACTTAGAGAAACTGGCTGTTGCACGTAATAGCCATATGGATCTGGTTGCCGATAAGGGTATTGTTGTTTCGGTGGTGGCATCCCCCATGAATGTGGGTCTTACCACTACTGGTGTTGCTCGATAGGTTGTGGCAGAGTTCTACTTCGATAATACGTTAAGGGTTGGTGGAACTACCTTGGGTTACCTTGGGGATAAGCTAACCTTCGGGGTGCCTGCCATTTGTTAAGTCTTAGGTTGAGTACATACACATTGGACTCTTGTAGATGTGAGATTATTGGGCAACATCCCTTAGGATGGTCATATTGGTAGATCTCACATCCACCATCATTGTCTATATTAGATTCCACAACCTCATCGACGATAGTCATTTTTCCCTTACCCTTACTATGTGCATGGTCTGAATCTCTCCTCTTTTTCTTATCATGGTCACTACTTTGCTCCTTAGACTCCTCTGCAATTTTTAAAAAATTTTCAAATCTATTGTCTAAGGAGTCCCACATTTGATCTACCTTAGCTGACACTTCAGTTGTTAACTTTTGAAGTAGCAAGGTTTTTCTATTCATCAACTCTTCGAGTGGTGACTCATCCTCTTCCTCACAGAATCTTACTCCCTTCTTTCGGAGGGAAGGATCACAGTTATACTCTTCCACACTTTCTCTTTTTTGTATCTCACCTTCTTCCTTAGCTACTTGCTCCAATAATCTATGAACTTCATGGGACCTAATTTCAGATAATCTCCCTTGGGCATATGTCCCAAGGGTTCTCCTAGTTTCGTGTCTTAGCCCATCTACGAGGTGGAGTAGTTGATCCCGTTGAGCGTAACCATGGCTTGGGCAACAATGTAGCAATGCATAATATTGGCCCATGGCAGCATCCAAGGGTTCATGATTACCCTACTTCCATCCTTGGATCTGCTTAAGTAAGTTGGACACAATGGAGTATGTTTTGTATTTATTTTTAAACAATTCTAGCATCATACTCCACTGTCTAATGGATTCCAGTTCTAAGGACCGATACCAACTTTCTGCTTCTTTTATGAGTGTCCTAGGGAACAACTTTAACTTCTGCCACTCGTTTTCAATATTTTGCAAGGCACAGGCATTGCGAAATTCCTGTAAGTGGTTTTGCATATCAGCATTGTATCCCCCCTCGAATCATGGAATATTATTCATGTCTAGTCTCTTGATCCGGCTATCTTTTTGGTGCCTTGTAGGTATTCAAATGGCCTTCGTAATGTCTAACATGCTTCGGGCTGCAAGTAGGGGTTCATCATGATCATCTCTCTCATGATGTCTATGATGCCTACGTGGTTCCCTACTTTCCCTTCTTTCATGCCTTGATTCCCTAGAATGCCCTCTTCCTTGCTCTCGACTCTCTCGTCGAGGTCTCTCATTTTGCTTATCCTTACCCTTATCCTCACGGTTGTGCTCTTTGTGACTACGTCTGGATGTGTAAGGAGAGGGTGAATGGTGTGATGAAGGGGAAGAAGAAGGAGAACCATTTCCATGATGATGTTTCCTACCTTCTCTTCGATGATCTCGACCCCGATCGTGATGACAATCGGAATGCTTGACCTTATCTTATGTTTGTGTTCCCTCATTGAACACTTGGTGTTCATGGGAATCAAAACCAGGGTTGTGAATCGTAGAGTGAAGGTTCTGATACCCTACCTCCTCACTATCGTTAGGAGGGAAAACATCATTTCATGGAGAACCTATTGAGATAGGTTCACCACCCTTAATTTCTCTTATGATGGGCGAACCATTATGGAGGCCTTTGCCCTTCAACAATGTATGGTGACTCTCCTGCCGCAAATCCCGTTGACGTTGCGCTTCTATAAGATGGTAGTCCCTCATGTTGTAATCGCATGCAACATACTCAGCATATAATTGTGACATGTTAATTCATGTAAGGGCACAAAGGAGCATGTTGGGGGTGGCTCTATCTAGAGGCAACACTATGTTACCCTCCAAGTCTCTCAATCACAGTTGTTCGTCTTGATGGAAGACAAAGGTAAAGTTAGGTATATATTCATCATGATGAATATATACCACACTAAATTGTTCATGAACTGGCAGTTCTTGGTTATGTATGTTGTGCTGCCGACTGTCTCTTGTGTGATCCCTAGGTGGTGAAGTGCTTTAATGAGAAGAAGACATCTTAATTTAGTTCGGTGTGCTGTTTGTCGTAATGTTATTCTTTCGTATGATTAACCCTAAGGGTTTGTTTAAGCTTCCCAACGATGTGGATTATTTCCTATGTTCTACTTAGTGCACAAACAACTTAGTCCCCCACAATGGTGCCAATGATGAGTGGTGAGGTACCCCTACACTCAACCATACGAATACGAGCATTACACACGCAATCTGGTCGAACTTCGCAGACTAAGTGCCTACACGCCTTATGGAACACCTAAGATTAATCAATTGTTGTCCTCCCAAGCTTACTTGTATTTGTCACAGTTGTATGGTTAAGTAAGCTTGAGGCATGTGATTTTTATATCTTTTATATTCTTATCGCCTATGCTAATGAGGGAAAGGGTGAAGAGTCTAAGTAACTAACTTTAACTAACTAAGACTTAATTACCCTAACATTAGTATCCGTTCCCACTTGCCATTTCACACCTTGAACCAATGCAATGCTTCTAGGATTACTAAACACTATTCGTTACTAGGATTACCAAGCGTAACGCACGTGCTCAATGCGGTCGTACTAATTGCACTTAACTAGGAGTTAAGGGTTGAGAGAGATTTAATTAACTAATAAAGCATTTAAACATTAATAATAATTAAAGTCCTATTTAGCTTAGCCCAAGCACTGCAAGGTTTATCCAAAAGTTCATCTTTATTATTGTACACAATTGTGTGCTCAGGTATAGAATTGCTCGAATAAAGATCCATTCACTTTGGGACTCCTACTATGGGCACATGGAAATTATTCTAACTATAGAATGGAAAAATGGCAAGAGTTTGGCTAAGGTCTAGATCTAGATGGAGAAATAAGGGAGAGCCACCTCTTATTTATAGAATTGGCGGTAGGCTATGATATCGCATACATGATATTGTAGGGAAGGATGTGATATTGCGTATACGATACTACGTACACGATATTGCAGCCCATGCGATATCGCATTCCATCACTGAGAAACTAGATTTGGAAACCACCTAAGCAAAGAGGATTCAACATTATAATCTTTCAGGAACATTTTAATTAATTTCACATAAGATAAAGCAAATCCATTAAGGCAAGCAATAAGGTATAACCTAACTTTGGTAACAACCTTACTAACGATTGGCCCTGTGTGATTGCAGATGGCCCCGAAACGTGGACAACAAGAAGGTCCTACTCATAGTGGAATCAAACGACCTAGGAGAGGTGAAGGAAAAATTCCTACTAGACAACATGCAGAGCAGGAGGAACAATCATTTAGTATCCACCAAGAGGATCCTACTACTGTACAATCAAGGCAGGTAGAAGGAGGAGCTGCTGCAGCATCTGAACAGGGATAACATCTCATGTTGCCCCAGGATTGTGTTCAAGCCATCCATGAAAATTCCATATTCACTACAGTGATTGTGGAATTAAACTTTGGATATTTTGCAAAATTTTCTCTAAAGGCCGTTAGGGATCACCTTAAAGGATCCTTGTTATGGCCTACCCTCTCTGAAAGCGGTGCCTAGTACTTAGGGGAAACGTACCAATTTTGGCACAACAAAGACCAAGGTACCATGGTTAACATTTGTGTTGTAACTATTGATTTCTTTGTTCAGGCCATTTTGGAAGTATTAAACCTCTTGAATATAGGGCCAAAGGTTGCTTAGTTGTCTACCTGCTCAGATCCTGATGTGTGATGAGTTTGGTTGGAAAGGATGTATGGTAAGGAAGATAAGACATTTGGGGAGTTAACGATGGAAGAGAGGATTTATTTCAAAATAGGGACTTATCACCTCTTCCCCACAACGGGCCCCACAAATACTCTATAAGAGTTCCGTTTCTCCAAAGAACACACCTCCTATGTCTTGGTTCCGAGTCTACTAAAAACCTGGCTGTTGACAAGGACCAATGACATAACTTGTGCACAAAAGAGCATTCCTCTCCCACAAATCCTAGCAGCAATCATAGCCCTTAACCTCCCAACTTCCCAGGTTACAATCCCTTACATCTTGAACCACATTTTCTCAATCCCATGTACTTTTGAAAATGGTGCGATCACACCCAGCCAAGGGCCGACGGTTAATGTTTGATGCTTTATTGCTCATGGTGTTTTGCACTTCTTTGTCGACGCCTCTCAGGTAGATTCCTCCACACGTCAAAGAGGGGCCAATGAAACACCAGTAATTTTGGCCTAGCACTTTTAGACAAGAATCAAGCTAAGTCATGCTGTTGCCCAACATGAGTACAGTGTGACCAAACTCGGAGGCCTCCGAAATAGCCCCCGATGGTCCATGATTCAATAGGCAAGGTTCCCCTGGGGCCCACAGGTGAATGCACCAACTTCCAGCATCCAGAATCAAAAGTTTTAGGTTCAAAATGTTTGGTTTTGGCTAAGTACACTTTGGTTACTTTTTTTAGACGCTGCATAGCGTAAGGATCAGCGTCACCAACTTTTGGAGCCCTGAAATTAAGTTCAAACAAGCTGAAATCAAGCACAAGGACCCCTCATGACCTTCACCAAGGTCCCCAGCAACTCCCAGCCTCTAGAAAATCAAGATTAGGGCCTCGAATGTGCCATTTTGACTTGGTGACGCTGGGGTTACATTTTTAGATGCTGCACAGCGTAAGGATCAGCGTCACCAATTTTTAGAGCCCTAAAATTGAGCCAAAATGACTTGATTTGAACAGTGTAAGTCATCCTCAAGGTCCACTATTGATAACTATGGGTCCCAACCTTCATAAATTCTAGATTTCAGCCCAAAATTGCAAGTTTTGGAGGTCACACTATAGGTCACACTGCAAGTCACGCTGGATGCTAGACAAGCGAGGCGGTGTTAATCCTTCTTGATTTTCTTTTTCAAGAAATCTATAAAATGGCAAAGGGATATGAAAGCCCATGAAAAATCAAGCCAAATATTCAGCAAATATATATATATATATATATATATATATAATTTTTCCAAGCAGCCAGAGTTGGAGCTAATCTTTTTAAATTTTTAAAAAAATTTTATTTTTTTTATCGCTTGAGGGCTTGTATTTCTAATTTGTATTTTTTTTATGGGCTTGAATGACCCACAAATTGTAAAATACATTGAACCTGGTCAAAGAAAACCCTAGCCAAACCCTAGCCTAACCATATAAATACCCTATCAATTCACACAAACTAGAGGAGGCAAGAGATGCAAAAGCAAAAGCAGCAAGAGAGAAGGGAGAAGAAGAAGAAGATTGGAAGAGGCAAAGATTGGAGAAATTGGAAATTCTAAAGGAGGATAGAACTTGCCATCCTTGAGCGCTTGGCACATCCGATTGTTGACTTCCAAGTTCTTCTCACATTCATCCCATTTCATCGTCGCATCATCGTGTCATATGTTTCCGGGGCTAGGCGTTTGACTTACGATCCACACTTGTGCAACTACGCTTTGACCAGTGCACATTTTTTTAAACAATAATAATACAATTTCATTATTGCCTCCCATTTACAGTATTTAGTTCTATTTATGCTTTACAAATATAACTCTGTTTATGCTTTATTCATAATTCTGTATGCTTTATTTACATTTTGTATCATTGTTTACATTCCGTTTACATCCTGTTTACGATAACCCTAGCACTAGCCGTAGCTTACGCTCGGGGAAGTCCTTGGTTGATTTGCGTGCAAACCATCCAAGGCACTCTGCCTTCATTGCCTTTTCCAGCTTGCCCTCAAGTGAAGGCAAGGTTAGCTGTGGCTGCCCGACGATCTCTCGGTGTTTATTCTCCTTCCAGCCTTACACTGACGATTTAGGTCAGTACAGTTTTTGGTGCTAGAAGGAGGACCCTTTCTTATTATTGGTTAAAACCTTACTACCTCTCAAATCTCATCCATCTTGCCCATTTGAGTTTCCTCATCCCCGTTGATCACACTAAGCTTGTGTCACCCCATGCTACAACTGCTTGCGATCCAACTCCATCCATCTACCCCAACCCATTCACGTTTATCATGGAATCTTCCCAAGTCAACCCAGTAACACTACCAATTGTTGACTTTGGGGCTGAAGCTTCAAAACCTATGACTACTACAGAATCCATAACCGTTACTGAACACATAAATCCTTATGGCCCTACACGCCAATCCCTCAGGCTACAAGGCAAAGGCCCTATTCATGCAACTCTTACGCCCGAGCAGTATAATTTTATCTGTGTCAAGATCCAAGCTAACCTACCCATTGATTGTATAGAGAAGGAAGCTAAGCAAGAATATGAATTCATCCACAAAGGAGGACGTGAGTTTATCCCTTCAGCTTTTGACATAATCCCACTGTCTAGAAACCATCATAAACTCATATCCCAACTTCTTATGGCTAGAAGTCAAGCCTTGAAACTACCTCCCATAGAGCCTCAAGATGAGGAAGATGACTTTGCAGCCCAATCTGAACATGGAGAATCATACCATACCGTTAGCCCCCATGCCCACACAAACCCATTATTCCATCCTTTCCTAGAAGAAACTATGTTTCCTTCTTCATCCACAAACACTCGAGGACCTATTTCCCATTCCATTCCTATCTTCTCCGTGCTCAATAACATTCACTTTGATGCATCCACTTTCATAATTCCTCCACCAGT
>MNCI01028444.1:55493-72430 GCA_015680685.1 Gnetum montanum | reverse complement strand
ACCATTGCCCATGAAGCCTTCACAACTACTTGATCAACTTCTAAAGGCTGGGCTAATTCAACACAAACAAATGTCTCCTGCGGCCTCGCAAAGACATGATTGCTTTTGCGAATTGGCCAAAAATCTAGCTTTAGCAACAGCCAACGAACCCCCCAATCCAAAAGGCTTTAGGTTGGATAGGTTTTGTGAATATCACCAACGGTGTGATCATGGGACTGATTACTACTTTGCATTGAAACAAGACATACAACGCATGATAGATGGAGGTGAAGTAGTGTTCGACGAGACAAAGCTGATAAGGCCTCAAAACCAATCCATGGGGGTCTACAAGGATCCTCTCAATACCAAAATGAACGATGCCCCATATGTGATTAATACTATCCATATGGAAAATAGACAAGATGTTCTGCGAAGACCTTTTGTGATTTGGAGGCCTTCAGAAAACACACCTACCCCAACATCTCCTCAAATCCCTTTTACCACACGCACGTCCCCCACACCATCAAAACCATTCATCATCCGCATTCCTCCTTCAGTTGCCACCACAACAAACATACCATTTGAAAACCAATCCATTCCCTTTGTGGTCCAAGTGCCAAAACACCTTGGCACACAACCCACCTCCACTTCTCGATGACCTTTACAAGAACGTCTTACCGATAGGCTAATAAGAGAGCGCTTAGAAAGAGAAAAAAGAGAGCACATGGAGAAAGAAAACCATGGACACGAATTAGGACTACCAAATCCTACACCACTAAGCACCATTCCCATGAGTTCATCCGTTAATGAGCCTAGTACAAGTCACCAAAACAAAGATGAAGGCGCGAGTCATATCCCAAACCCAGCATCTTTAGCTACTAACGTAAAAACCCCTCCAAGAGAAATACGAATGATAGGTCAAATGGACCAAATCTCTACGGATAAGAATGTCCCAAATGGTAAAGACCTAGCAAATGCATTGACTCAGGTCACACAAGCCTTAAAACAAAAGAATACTTCTTTAAGTTTGTATGACCTAGTAATGACTTCACCAGTACATCGAGAGGCTCTCGTACGGATGCTAACTTCTATTCCTGTTAGTGAGGTTCTTCCTACAGACGAACCATCCATTTATGTAGTATTATCCCCACAACTTCAGGAATCGAAGACCACATCCTTAAAGTTCCACGTTAAGGACATTAAGCTAGATGAGAAAACAGGGAAAATCACCATGGCCCCTATGTTCATAACAATACAAGTTGATCATTTTAAAATACGTAGGGTGTATGTTGATGATGGTGCAGCAACAAATGTAATACCTTTTTCCATCATTGAAAAATTGGGACTCACTGAACAAATACAGCCCACACCAACCTCTTTCTTGAGATCTTTCAATGGTTCCCGTGTGGGAGTAAAAGGCATGGTTACTTTAGATTTCATAGCCGGAGACCAATTCCCTACATCAGCTAAATTCATAGTGGTTGATGAAATGCCAGGGTTTAATCTGATCCTAGGAAGTCCTTGGCTAGCTCAACTTAAAGCCGTATCTTCACCAATCCATCAGGAGATACATCTACCTTACGAGGGTGGTGAGATCATCATACATGGGGATACAACATCATCAATCATTTCCTCATACCTTGAGGTAGATCAAGGGTTAGAAATTGAGTTCATTAAGCCTAAACAAGAAACCATGGACATACATCAAGACGTGAACCTAACATTGATTCACAACCCAACTAGCACTGAAGAAACACAAGAAGACATAGACATAGGAGCCATTCCTGCTGATATCTCTTGGTTGAAACTACCCTTTAACATCACTGATGAAGGGGAAGGTGAATATAAAATCATACCCATACACCCAGCCCCCCATGTTAAGCTACAAAAGATCAAGAGGCAACTCAACAACTAGAACGAATGATACGAACTGTCCGAAAAGACGTTAAACTATGAGTTGTCCAAAATGACGTTAAACTACGAACTATCCAAAATGACGTTAAACTATAAACTGTCTGAAATGATGTTAAACTACAAAACGTCCACAATGACATTAAACTAGCCATGGTTAGAAATGGGCGGTTCCATTTAAAACTTCTTAAAAACATTATTTGGCCCACCATGGCATAAAACTGGTAATCCTTTGTTTAACAACAGATGCAATAGTTCATCAAAAAATTTAGACTCATGTACCAAGCCCGAAATGGCTTTAAACTAGAGCCAACAAATTATAGATTTACAAACTCTCATCATATTACATTGAATTTTCACTTACAGGTTACAAGTTCCAATTCTTGCACGGTCGTTGCTTTCTTTTCCAAGTATTTACCTTACATCTCGCTTTACACTTTAGAAATTTATGTTACATTTAGTTGCACACATATACTCTAGAAAACAAGAAAAACAATAAAAAAACATAAAACTACAAAAATACATGGCCTGAAAAGGCCTTAAACTAGCTTACAGCCTGGAACGACCTAAAACTATCATTTTTTGCATTGCTTTTCTTTCATTCATACATTCTAACTCTATGTACGGCAGGGTCGCTTGATGTTGTTTTCTTCCTAGTTGACTTTTTTTTGCAAGATCTCGCAGGCACATAGCATGACCATGCATGCAGCATCACACTTTACACAAGCAAGGTAAGCATTAGTCCATTATGACTATAAACTGGCACAAACAGTCTTGGATCATGACTTAAAACTGTTACCACAAAAAAGTCCTGGCTCATGACTTAAAACTGATACCACAGAATAGTCTTGGCATCATGACTTAAAACTGATACCACAGAACAATCCTAGCATCATGACTTAAAACTGATACCACAGAACAGTCTTGGCATCATGAATTAAAACTGATACCACAGAATAGTCTTGGCATCATGACTTAAAACTAATACCACAAAACAGTCCTGGATCATGAGTTAAAATTGATACCACAGAACAATCCTGGATCATGACTTAAAATTGATACCACAGAATAGTCCTGGATCATGACATAAAATTGATACCGCAGAATAGTCCTGGATCATGACTTAAAACTGATATCACAAAGTTTTGTCCAGGATGACACTAAACTGCTACATCTGTCCACCATGACATGAAACTAGCATCTAGAGTCCACTAAGACTATAAACTAGTTTGCCTCTTTATAGTCTGCCATGACTATAAACTAGCAATGCACCGTCCGCTATGACACTAATCTGGCACCGTCTAAGGGGTTATGACGTGAAACTAATCCACAACAGTCCGCTAAGACTATAAATTAGCGACATCATTGATGACTAGGCAAAATTGGAAAAGATCTATTATTGCAGTTGGCTATTTCTATTCCACAAAGACTTGTTGCATGATTCATCCCATGGGGCCTAATGAAATTGATGCTGTTCATGATTCTGTTTGCTTTGAAAGCTGCATGTGGTAACTCCATCTCCTTGTTTAAAGTGTTTAGCTAATTATTTCATTTGTGGTTTTCTTGTCTTCTTGGAGTTGTGTTTGCAGGATGACATTTCTGAGGTGTTCGTGCATAGATGCACTTTGTCATGATGACAAGGTATCACATTTTTCCTGATACATGCGACTGGTTTAATCAATCTGTTCATAAGTACATTCCCAACTCCTGATACATTTCCTATTCCCCATCATGCTCCCTTATCCTATCTGATTACATCCCCCTTGATACATTCCACTCATCTCAAAACTCTTGGTACACTGTTGCACACTGTAACTCTCTAAGCAGTTGCGACGTAAAATATGATACACAGTACATGATGCAAAATGCAAGTGCTCAAACATGAGCACAGCACAAAAAACAAGCTCTTTCAAAAAGACAAAAAAAAAATAAAAAAGACAAAAAACAAAAAAAAAAGGTCAAAGAGCAAAATGCACAAAAAAGGTCGTCAAGACCCCGTTGACATCATAAACAAAAGACTATTGGCCATTCTCATACAAGCCCCAGGCAAGAAGGCAGTTGTCTTGAAAAAATAGTTACACTTGTGTCTCAAAAAGACCATGTTGCACATCATTGCGCGGCTTTGGCTGTTTACAACGGGCCCCACAAATACTCTATAAGAGTTCTATTTCTCCAAAGAACACACCTTCTATGTCTTGGTTCCAAGTCTACTAAAAACCCGGCTGTTGACAAGGACCAATGACATAACTTGTGCAAAAAAGAGCATTCCTCTCCCACAAATCCCAGCAGCAATCATAACCCTTAACTTCCCAACTTCCCAGGTTACAATCCCTTGCATCTTGAACCACATTTTCTCAATCCCATGTACTTTTGAAAATGGTGCGATGACACCTAGCCAAGGGCCGACGGTTAATGTTTGATGCTTTATTGCTCATGGTGTTTTGCACTTCTTTGTCGACGCCTCTCGAGTAGATTCCTGCAGACGTCAACAAAGAGGGGCCAATGAAACACCACTAATTTTGGCCTAGAACTTTTAGACAAGAATCAAGCTAAGTCATACTACTACCCAACATGAGTACAGCGTGACCAAACTCAGAGGCCTCCGAAACAGCCCCCGATGGTCCATGATTCAATAGGCAAGGTTCCCCTGGGGCCCACAGGTGAATGCACCAACTTCCAGCATCCAGAATCAAAAGTTTCAGGTTCAAAATGTTTGGTTTTGGCTAAGTACACTTTGGTTACTTTTTTTAGACGCTGCATAGCGTAAGGATCAGCGTCACCAACTTTTGGAGCCCTGAAATTAAGTTCAAACAGGCTTAAATCAAGCACAAGGACCCCTCATGACCTTCACCAAGGTCCCCAGCAGCTCCCAGCCTCTAGAAAATCAAGATTAGGGCCTCGAATGTGCCATTTTGACTTGGTGACGCTGGGGTTACTTTTTTAGATGCTGCACAGCGTAAGGATCAGCGTCACCAATTTTTAGAGCCCCAAAACTAAGCCAAAATGACTTGATTTTAACAGTGTAAGTCGTCCTCAAGGTCCACTATTGATAACTATGGGTCCCAGCCTTCAGAAATTCCAGATTTCAGCCCAAAATTGCAAGTTTTGGAGGTCACACTATAGGTCACACTGCAAGTCACGCTGGATGCTAGACAAGCGAGGCAGTGTTAATCCTTCTTGATTTTCTTTTTCAAGAAATCTATAAAATGGCAAAGGGATATGAAAGCCCATGCAAAATCAAGCCAAATATTCAGCAAATATATATATATAATTTTTCCAAGCAGGCCAGAGTTGGAGCTAATCTTTTTAAATTTTTAAAAAATTTTTATTTTTTTTATCGCTTGAGGGCTTGTATTTCTAATTTGTATTTTTTTTATGGGCTTGAATGACCCACAAATTGTAAAATACATTGAACCTGGTCAAAGAAAACCCTATCCAAACCCTAGCCCAACCATATAAATACCCTATCAATTCACACAAACTAGAGGAGGCAAGAGAAGCAAAAGCAAAATCAGTAAGAGAGAAGGGATAAGAAGAAGAAGATCGGAAGAGGCAAAGATTGGAGAAATTGGAAATTCTAAAGGAGGACAGAACTTGCAATCCTTGGGTTCTTGGCACATCCAATTGTTGACTTCCAAGTTCTTCTCACGTTCATCCCATTTCATCGTTGCATCATCGTGTCATATCTTTCTGGGGCTAGGCGTTTGACTTGCCATCCACACTTGTGCAACTACACTTTGACTGGTGCACATTTTTTTAAACAATAATAATACAATTTCATTATTGCCTCCCATTTACAGTATTTAGTTCTGTTTATGCTTTACAAATATAACTTTGTTTATGCTTTATTCATAATTCTGTACGCTTTATTTACATTTCGTATCATTGTTTACATTTCGTTTACATCCTGTTTATGATAACCCCAGCACTAGCCATAGCTTACGCTCAGGGAAGTCCTTGGTTGATTTGCATGCAAACCATCCAAGGCACTCTGCCTTCATTCCCTTTTCCAGCTTGCCCTCAAGCGAAGGCAGGGTTAGCTGTGGCTGCCCGATGATCTCTCGGTGTTTGTTTTCCTTCTAGCCTTACACCGATGATTTAGGTCAGTATAGTGTTGTGTCTCAATTTTTTTCTAATTCCACATTGCGACATGAATCCATTCTTGTCAATTAATAATCCCATACCTATCCACTATGTAATCAATGAAGCTTCTTTTCCTTTTAACTCAAGGATGAGTTTTCATTCAGTTGTGGGGGTATGATGAGTCATGAATTTGTTGACTGTGATATCACACCCATGATATTGCGTACGTGATATCACGTATGCAATATCCTAGCCTAGACGCGATATCATAGCCTGCCTGCTCATCTATAAATAAGAGGTAGGTAGATTTAGTAGAGATTTCTTTTTGGAATTTTAAGTTTTCAATAGTTTTTATTACATCAATTTTTCCTCTCAATCCTTTTCTCCTAGTGCATGCCCGCAGTGTGATGATTGTAATTGTACAGCATCCTTATTCGAGTGTGACGTACTTGGACACACACATGACCAGTAATAAAGATCAAGATTACTTCATCATTGCAGCATCCACTTAGCTTAATGATTTAACTGTTATTATCATTTATTTCTTTCTTCATTAATATCTCTCTACCCTTATCTCCTAGTAACACAGAATGAGTATGACTTAATCATGAGTATCTAATTTTGACTACTTGGTAACCGAGTAGCGTACTTAGGCCATGCGCTTGGTAATCCTAGTGGTAGTCGTGCATGAGGTCCAAGATGTGTATAGATGATTAAGGAATGGATGCTCATTGCACATAGGCTAGCTTAGATTCTCTCTCTCTCTCTCTCTCTCTCTCTCTCTCCCTCCCTCTCCAAGTTTAGTTGATATTATTTTCCATTAGCCCCAGGAGTATCATTAGTATAGGAACACATCATACACCTCACTTTGGACTAAACCATACATGACAAAGCTAATACTAGTCCAGGTGGGAAGACAACAAACTACGATCTACAAGTAACTATTTGGACACCACAACTAGTCCGTCTGTGGAGTTTGACCAAATCGTGCATGAAACGCTCATATTCATATGGTTGAGTGTAGGGGTACCTCGCCACTCATTAGTTAGGAATGAATACTCATCACACACAAGCTAGTTTAGAATTTACTTTCCATTGTTAATTAGATTAAATGATTAATTCCTTTATTATCATTAGGAGTATCTTAGGGTTGAACAACATTAAGAATCATATGCATCACTCTGGACTAAACCATACATGAAAAAGCTACCATTAGTCTAAGTGGGAAGACAAAAAACTATGATCAAGGCATAACGACTTAGATGCACAACTAGTCCCATCCATGGAATTTGATCAAATCATGTGTGAACACTTGTAATTCGTATGGTTGGACTTAGGGTTACCTCGCTACTCATCATTGGTTCCATTGCCAGGGATGGTGCTAATTATCTAGATTAGTTATATCATACATGATCACTATAAACACATTCATGATTTATCTTTCAGAAATTATTAAGTCATACACATCATTAACCAACAATAATGTCTCTTTCACAAGGAAGCGATCATGCATTGTATGGCAAGAATATTCATTGGAGAACTAACGATATATATATATTGAAGAAAATTGGAGTGACCAACCTCATGCAAGGGTTTCATATGTTCATGACCACCTTGACTACACTCGAGGACTACATTCACATAATGCAAATAATTCTAAAGGAGATGAAGTAATTCCTAGACAAGGGGAGGCCTCAAGGCCTAGGGCCTCCTCTAAATCTAGAAAAGATAAATCAAGGGACCATGGGAAGAACTATCGAAGCCATGGTAACTCTCCCAGTTTCTCATTTTCCTCTTCCTCTTCAACGTCTAGTTCTAACGAAGATGAACATAGTTACAGAGACAAAGCTCCACTATGGGATCAAAATAAAAATAGAAATCAAGACCATGGGAAAAATAAAAGACATCAAAATAAACATAGACAAAATCATCACAATAAAACAAATAGAAATAGACATTTTCATCACAACATGTCTAATGACAATGACTCCTTATTGGCCACAAAGAGCATGCTGCAAATCACAGAGGTAGTTAAGATACCCAAAAGCATCATAGGGAAAGTCGCATAAAAAGGCTTGATATGAATAATATCCCTAAATTTATGGGAGGCTATGATTTTGATCCAAAACATCATTTACAAGACTTCCATGATGCCTGTGTCTTACACAACATTGAAAGTGGGTGGCAAAAGCTTAAGCTTTTTCCTAAGACACTAATAAATAAAGCCAAAGTGTGGTATAGATCATTGAAACCAAATTCAATCCATCAATGGTCCACAATGTTGGAAATTTTCAATGAAAAATACCAAACCTATGTGAGGGTGTCCAACCTAAGGAAACAAATCCAAGAATGGAAGCAAGAACAATATGAACCCTTGGATATGGCCCTAGATAGATACTATTCTCTACTGAATAGATGCCTAGGCCATGGTTTCTCTTAAGAAGACCAACTTTTCCACATCATAGATGGGCTTCATAGTCAAAAGAGAGAGACCCTTGGGATGTATGCTCAAGGTCAATTATCTAGGCTATGAACCCATTAGATCCAAGAGCTAATCAAATGTGTGGCAAAAGAAGAAGAAGAGCTATGTAAATGGGAGAATGTTGAGAAATATTACTGGGACCCAACTCTTCAAAAGAAGAAGGTCCACATTTATGATAAGGAAAAATACGCAACTCTCGATAAGGTGATTTTACAACAAACCTTGTCAATACAAAAGTCTATCGATGAACTTCAAGCAGGGTTAGCCAAGATGTCAAAATGGATAAATGAGAAAGTTACAACTTTTGTAGAAACTGTAGAGGAGAGAGTAATACAAAACAAATCAAATGACGACAACAAAAGGAGAAAAAAGAACCAAGAAACAGCTAGGAACACTTATTGGCAGAAGGGGAAAATGGTTGTAGAAGAAGAGGCTATAAACTCAACCACTAAAAAGGATGATGGATGTGACACCATTTGAAGGGTTATTGCCCAATCATGTTACATCTACATGAGTATTGGGATTTTGCATTAAATTCCAAGTCCATACAAAAGAAAATGCTTAGTAAATTACCTTTCTCATAAGGTAATTATAGACAATCCTACAACCAATAGCACTATCCTAGAGGGACTTCTTACCAGCCTCAACGCTATCATCCCACAATGAAGAAACCCACAATCATGGGACAGACCATCATCAAACTAGCCCAACCCTTACTGCCAACTAAACCCATATAGATACTATGTTCAACAACCTATTTTTCCAACTAGTTCTATGTCCTGTACTTCAAATCGCTACTACCACTCTCCCTAATATCATCGACCCACAACATCTCCTGAAGGATCACCAACTTACACCTCTTACCCTCCAACATATCCTTAATATTCTTATACTCCACTCCATCACATGTCATAGCCAACAACCCAGAGAGGTTCAACACCACAACATCAATAAAAGAATGCCACTTATGCTATGAATGTGCATAGACATGATAATGTTAGTGGGTTCCTACCACAATCCTAGAAATGCCCTTTCTTTAGGATGGCTCCCACGCATAAGCACAACACTTGTAAACCTACTAACTCATCCAAACCAACACAATGTCAATCAAGTACAACACCCTTCCTTTCACAACCAATGTCCTCCAATTTTACATAAAGGCCAACATCCATCATTACTCTAACACCTAACAAAAGCAATGAATCTAGCACTATGGAGAGATAAAAAAATCCATGCATAACTAATCATGATCAAGGGTACAGTTGTGGGCCACTCTTGGTACCTAAATATGACTTCTTACTTATTCCAGAACTTTGGATTTTACATGAAACCTTCCAACCAATCATAGAGCTTCATTTCCCATGTTGAATGTCCTCATAATATGAAATTTCAAGAACCACGATATCGACTACTCAATATCAAGTGGGATTCAATGTTGGATACTTGATATCGAGTCTATAAAACCTTATAAATAGGACCCCCGTAATGCTCAAAAAATTCATTATCATCAATTGATGCTAGAAAATTTTTTGCATTTTTCTCTCTCAACTAAGAGCTCTGCGCAACCATCATACATGATATCTTGCTCCATACCACTCTGATTTTTGTGGTTTTTGAACCTATTTGATCTCAGAGCGTTCAATTTGGTTAGGGAAGGGTGCTTGTGTGGAAAACTTACACTAATTTTTCAAATTTGCTATCGCCTAGAATATATTATAAGGTTAAGAATGTTAAAAACCTTAAGTATTCTAATGAAAAATTAGTCATATGAATGCTAGAACCTCTAATTCACTCACCCAAAGGATCATAACCATCATTATAAGCCATGCATATGGGAAAAGAAGCCAATTGCGAAGGGTAATAAAAGAAGTTAACACTTTTTGAGCATTTTTCCTGAAATTTTCCTAACTCTACAATCACAAGAGCTAATAATGCTATAGAACCACAGGCTCCAGTGCATGGACAATGCCTCATGTTATCCCAAGAATGCCTCTAAGCCATCTAGGAGTAGTCCATGTTGACCAAAGTCATCATGAAAATGAACTTCAGTCTGTTCATGATGTTTGTCCGTAAGGCAGTCAAAACTTAGCTTCAAGTATCACCTTTATGAAATATCCTCTCTGAAAGTGGGGAATGGTACCTTGATGAGACGTACCAATTTTGGCATAATAAAGAAAAAAGCACCACCATCAACATTAGTGAAGTCTCTGTCTCTTTTTTAGTTAAGGCCATCATAGAGGCTCTAAACATACCTAATGTGGGGGGCCAAGGTAGCACATCTATCTATAAGGTCTAACATAGAAACTAAGATACTATGGTTGAGGCAAGCATACAACAAAACAATACATACAATGAGTTGACTTTGGAAGAGAGGATTTACTTCAAAATTTATACATACCACCTCTTCCTAGCTAAAGGGCTCAATAGAATATAAACTTATGTGGCCAGAGGAAGTGTAATCTTGATGGGAAAATACAATTCCAATCTTGCCCAATTGTACTTCTTGGAAATTCAGAGGTGATTCAAGGAAAGAAAGGTAGGGAAGCTAACACTTCCATTCCCTTGCCTAATTAGAAAGCTGTGTAAACGTGCTGGAATCCTAGGTTACAACAATGATGTTTCCAAGAGGGCTCAAAATGCTTCTTTCTCTAAGTTGCTCAAACCAGTAGCACCAAGGAAAGACCTTAATGATGAACAAGAATAAGAATTGAAGAAGGAGCCAAAACAAGAACAAAAAAAAAGAGCCTAAACAGAACTGGTGTAGCAACAAGAGCCATAACATCCACCACCATCACTGTAAGACTATAGGCCCACAATGAGCCATCTATAAAAAATAGCTTAAACTCTCAATTGGAAAAGTAGGGATGAATCAAACCTCTTCTAAGTCATCAATGATGCCATTTAGCCTACAATTTCTACTGACCCATTAAGGGGGTAGAGTTATTTATGATTAGGAGGAGAAACCTAGTGGTCATAGTAGATCTTTGAAAATGCTGAATTTTTTTAAGTGGTACTCAAAACAAAAGTAGCTACGACAATCATCATCATGTAGCACCAAGATGTGGTAGGTGTAGTAGAAGTTATCACAGACCACATTAAAGAATCCTTTAATGTACCTATTGTGCCCCTAATAGATTTGACTAGAACCAAAGATGCACAAATGTTAGTTGGGACTTCAATGACTCCTATGGCCCATGAGAATGTGCTTGACAAATTGCTGCAAACTAGACAAGTTATGAAAACTCCTTTCAACATTCCCAGTGATTTCACTGTAGTACAATCTAACCTCATTATCACAAAAGGAAAATTGGTCATGATAGAGACCAAGGCAAAGCATGCAAAAGCAGAAGTGCACAAACTACAATAAGAGCTTGTCGCCCTGAGAGCTAAAAGAAGGGACCCTTTTCAATTTGTTGCGCCTAACCCAATTGGAATAATTTTGAACAGAGTAGCTAGGTTGATTGATTGAACAAAATAAAGTTGCTAAACAAGAAAAGGAGAAAGCAGTCTAAAATGCCTTAACTGCCAAAGCCCAAGCATATGCCCATAAAAAGGTATTGACTACTACACAAGAGGAGAACAAGTTGTTGGTTGTTGATAACACTAAGTTGACAATTGTTGAGAAACAAAAAAAAAATTTGAAGAAAGTATCCACCTATTGAAAGAGAAACTAGTGAGGGTCAACCAGGATATAAGAAAATTGGCCAAAGAGAATCAAACCCTCTCAATGGTGGAGGTTCATGCAATACACCAAAAATATACAATTGAAATAAGTGCATGGAAAAACGAGGCCACAAAGCATGAAAAGTGAAGAAGCACTTCTAGGACCAAATTGGCATGTATAAATAGATTAATGAAAAAGAAATCTAGATGGAAAAGGCCTTATCAGTTCCATGTCAACACAAAATCATAACTTGTAGCCCATCTTAGATAGTTATGCCCTGGTCCACCAAGCAAAAGTAAAGAACAAGGACCTATAGATTGAAGATTTAAGAGAATACATGGCATTAGCTAACCTTTGCTATGATAACCTTTCCATGTTAACAATAGGTCAACCTAAAAACAAGTTGGAACAATAAGTAGCAGGCACCTATGCACCATATGAAAAAGAGTTTGTAGATAGGAAAAATGTTCTACAAAAACTCCACATGGCAAACTCAGAATTGGAAACAATAAAGGCTTACTACCACAAGCAAAGAGATATAGTCTCAGACCTAGCTAAGAGATTAACAATTTATCATGAATTAAGAGAAAAGGCCAAAGCTTTTAAGGAGGAATGATGACAGTTTGCAGCATCGTATGTGAAAGCAAATCAAATGTTCATGTAGCTACCGTATTCATGGGATGTACCAATTCCAGCACATACTGGATCAATAGCTTGGATAGTGCATGACCCAAGAATGGAAGAGGAGAAGTTGCAGGCACTCCTAAATCTCTATAAATTCCATAAGCCTGATGACAAAGGGAAGTGACCCATGGAAGAGCCACCACCTCTGAGAGCTACATGAGCTTCCCTAATTTTGTTGTTATGTTGTTTTGTTATTTTGTCATGATGTGTCCCTTTCTGTAAAACACCATTGTGGCATGGAAAAGTCAATTTGTGTGTTTATTTGAGTCAGTCAATAATCTCATACCTTCCCAATATTTTGTAAAGAACTTGTTCCTAATTTTGTTTAACTTGAGGACAAGTTTTTATTTAGTTGTGGGGGTATGATGAATCATGTTTTATAGGGCTCTAATATCAGAGCTGCTATGTTAGGTATCCAATATCAGGGCACAACCTTTGATGTTGGGGATCCAATATCACCCTTTCCATGCTAGCCTATAAATATAACACTTGGATGCATGGTTGGGAGTAGTAGAGTAGTAAAAAATTTTGTTAGTTTGTTTTCCAGTGCATGCCTGCAATGAGATGTTAAGTGATTGTACAACATCCTTATTTAAGGGTGACGTACTTGGACACGTTACATGTCCAGTAATAAAGATTGAGATTACTTCCATCATTGTAGCATCCACTTAGCTTTATTATTACTTTTAATTGCTTAAATTTTTACTATTTTCCTTAGTTAATGTTATCATTTATTGCTTTTTATTATCCCGTCATTAAGCAAAATGAGTACAACTAACCATGAACACTTAAATGTAATTACTTGGTAACCAAATAGTGTATCATTTGGTACACCCAGTAATGGTACCCTTCGTAATCCCAGTGGTAGTTATGTGAAGTCTAAGGTACGTACGAAAGGTTAGGAATAGATACTTATCACACATAGGCTAGTTTAGACTTTACTTTTCATTATTAATTAAATTAAACAATTAATTTCTTTATTATCATTAGGAGTAAATTAGGGTCGAGGAACATCAAGAATCATATGCCTCACTATGGATTAAACCATACATGAAAAAGCTACCACTAGTCCAAGTGGGAAGATAGTGAACTATGATCAAGGCATAACGATCTAGATGCACAACTAGTCCCATCCACGAAATTTCATCAAATTGTGCATGAACGCTTGTGATTCGTATGGTTGGGCATAGGGGTACCTCATCACTCATCAATAACCCAATAGTACTATCACTTGGTACATCGAGTAGTGTGGTACTTGGTAATCTAAGTGGTAGTTACACAAAGTCCAAGGTGTGACCAGAAGATCAGGACTAGCTACTCATCGCATAGGCTAGTTTAGATTTTTTTTACTATCACTTAGATTTAGAAACCTTTACTTTCACTTCATGTTTACTAGAAGCCTAATGGCCAATTCAACATCAATATCATATACCTCACCATGAGTTAAACCATATGCATTGATTTTAATAACTCATGTGGAAAGACAACAATTGTGAATGCTAATCAATTACTAGTATAATCACATTGCCTTATCTATGGAGTTTGACTGGGATTGTGCGTGAACACTCATATCTTGTATGATTGAGTGTTGGATACTCCACCACTCATCATACAATATTGTTACTACAAAAAAAATTGAATTTATCATATGCATGTTAATTTTTTGGCAAAATGAGTGCCAGAAAATCTTAAGTATAAACATGTACTTCTTGGTAATCCTATTGGGGCTATTGCTTAGTTTACTTGGTAGTATAATGCTTGGTAATTCTAGTAGTGGGTAAGAAAATTTAGGACATGAGAGCAAGTTGATGTTTGTAAATTCATTGTCATGGGCTAGTTTCGAATTTATTTCAATTATTATAAATTATTTAATTTTTTTTTCACTTAGCATAATCATCGACCAATAAACATCAAACATCATACACCTCACCAATGAATTTCGATCACTGTAACTATACTAGATGTTTTACCAATCCATCCATTGTTGAAACATGGTCTATCATGATACCTCTACATCATATGATTGGGAACTGCGCATACTTATTGCTTATCACTTAATTAATATGATATATTTGAAGAACTACAATGGAATATATTGATGTCTTAAGTGTGACTTGAACTAGCAATCTCTTGCTTGCAAATCCTTTTTTCAAACCATAAGCAAACCACTTGAGCCACCTTTCATTGGCCTCTCCAAAATATTTGTGAGATTTTTAGAATTATTTTACTTCTACACTTGGAGAAGTGAGGTGCTAGAACTTGAAATAATTTCTACCTAAGTTCTACTAATGTAATAGTGATTTGATTATTTATTTTTTTCAGTAAATTTTATTAGGGTTACTTTTGGGGGTGTTGGAACCCTAAAATAATTGTAATATAAGTACATCCTAAGATATATAGTCCAATTAGAACTTTATAACTCAACATTGCCTACCAAAATTGAACCCATGACTTTGAGTGTTTAAATCAAAAGTCTTACCACTAGGCTAACATCTTATTATTTATTGGGGTTACTTTTGACTTAGCAACCTTATTATTTATAGTTATAGCATGAAGATAATGTCAGTTACATACACTTCTTGATAATATACATCAAGCACATATTTTATAATAGGCTTATTACCACATCTAGACTAGATCTATTAAAGATATCTTTTATGTTCTACTTAGCTACCTTTATTTCAAGCCTACACTGAGTGCATTTTATGTGCTTTGCTCAACCACCTTTAGAACACAATAGAGCAGAGTGCAAAAGTAAAGTGTCAAAAGTTGTTGCTTGTCATGAGAACTTCTCTAGTATGTCATTGCAATTTTCTTTCTGTTTTATGTTTTCTTTTTTATTTCATCAAAGCTTTGCATCTGCCCTTGAAATTCTCTTAATTATTTATTTTATTTTACTCATTTATCTACCTTAATGGTCAACCCATCATAGATGTGATAGAGGCATGATAATAATGATAATTTATTTCATTTTACTTATTTCCTACATACACTAGTGATGAGACGCAACTTGCATGTGCCGCGATATCGCGGTCCGCCACCATATCTATAAATAAGAGGCGGCACTCCCTTCATTTCCCGATCCTGGCTAGAAGTAGCGAAGCTCTGGCAGATTGATCACTCCAGAGTAAGAATTTTTCCCATGTGCTCGCAGTAGGAGTCCTAGAGTGAACGACTCTTTATTCGAGTAGCTTGTAACCTGAACCCAAGTTGTGTACGGCAATAAAGACAAACTTGATTGGATAAACCTTGCAGCACGTGGTTTTATTCTTTTTTATTTACTGCTTTCCTAGTGCGCACAAGTATGACTTGATTACGAGCATTGGCTGCTTGGTAACCCAGTAGCGTATTCCAGGATTCTGCGCTTGGTAATCCCAGTGGTAGTCCAATGTGTACGGCTAGTCAAGGAATCAGCTACTCATTGCTAGGCTAGAACGTGATATAAGTACGACTTAGTTACGAGCACCCACGGGTGTGTACGGCTAGCTAAGGAATCGGCTGCTTATCACACTTAAGCTAAATAGGTGCCTCAGTATGAACACTTTGAGCACTTGCGTTACGTGTGGTGATCCCAGTGACAATTAGCGTTTGGTAAGCCACAGTTGCATAGTTTAGGGTGTATCCGGTAAGTGGGAACGGATGCTGACGCTAGTTAATTTAGACTTAGGACATTAGTTAGAGTTAGCTTAGTTTCTCAACCCTTTCCTCTGATAACATAGAAGATAAATCGAAAAATACCAAAAAATCACATACCTCATACTTGCTTAACCATACACCGTGACACTTACAAGCAAGCCTGGGAAGACAACGAACGATTAACCCCAAGTGTTTCTTGTGGTGTTAAGGCATTTAGTTTGCGGAGTTCGACCGGATCGTGCGTGCACGCTCGTATTCGTATGGTGGAGTGTAGGGGTACCTCGCCACTCATCATTGAAGTCGTTGCCGGGGACTAAGTGTTTTCATGCCAATTGAACATATGGGATATCACTCACATCGTTGTGAGCTTAAACGAACCTTAGGGTTAATCAGTTAATCAAGAACGTAAAATAACGGTGAACAGCACACCATTAGAAATGGCTTCTTCTCATGCAATCAACTCACCTAAGGACAATATAGGAGAAAGTCAGTATCATA
>MNCI01028444.1:25488-42539 GCA_015680685.1 Gnetum montanum | reverse complement strand
GATGCTCATCGCACTTAGGCTAGCTTAGACTTCATTTCCTATTGCTTATTAGTTTAATCAAGATTATTTTCCATTGTCTCTAGGAGTAGTACTAGTTTAGGATCACATCATACGCCTCACTCTGGACTAAACCATACGTGACAAAGCAAATACTAATCCAGGTGGGAAGACAACGAACTGCGATCAACATGTAACTATCTAGATACCACAACTAGCCTGTCCATGGAGTTCAACCGGATCGTGCATGAACGCTCGTATTCGTATGTTTGAGTGTAGGGGTACCTCGCCACTCATCAATATATATATATATATATAGAGAGAGAGAGAGAGAGCAAATAGGCATAAGGGGCTAATAGCAGAAACCCCCTCATGATAGTAACTCCACTACTGGTTGAGGCAAAAATTGAACCCATAGCCTCCTTAACAAGAGGCAAGTATCTTGACTATTATGGTACACACTCGAGTGCTCAAACCAAGAAGTACTTATAGTCAACATATTTTTATGGTAACATTGTAACAAGCTTAAAATATTTATGACTCAACATTATCTATAAGAATCGAACCTATAACTTAGAGCTTACAAATCAAGAATCTTACTACTAGAACAACAACAATCCAATCTAATGTAACATGACTTGTCTTAGGATAAGTATTAGGCCCCAAAAATATATATATTAAAAATAAAAATTTATATTGCAAAAGCGCAGGGTCACTGCAGAAGAGGAGAAACTCAATGTAACATGATTTGTTAAACGTAACGACAGAGGCAAAAGCGAAGGAGAATCAGGTATGGTGTGCGGTTGCTACTCAATGATGGACGGACGGATGGATGGATGGATAGATTGAGGGATAGATGGGATTCAAAGCACCACCGTCACAATAACAAATACAACAACAACGCCGCAACCGTAGCGGCATCACAAACATCCAAACCAAACCAATCCAATCAAATCCACTCCATGCCAATGCCAATGCCAACACTTTCACTTTGCAGCGTGACGTTGTTGCCAACAACACCGGCTTTTCCAACCTCAATTGCAGACGCAAACGACGCCGGCGATGAAAATGCTTAAAGGAAATGCGGACGCCATGCACAGCCTCCAACCGCCACGCGTGCCCTGCTTTTCCACCACCTGTCCTGCATCTCTATCCACTCTGATCTATCTCTTGTGCTCCTCCTCCTCCTCCTAAATGTAAATGCAAATGCAATTGTTTCAACTCCTTCACCAACCAGCCAACCGTCTGTGTCCATTCTTCCTCCAATGGCTTCCTTTTCCTCATCTGCTAACCAGTTCCTCATTTCCATTCATATGATGGTTCGCCTCATTTTCATCACTCTGCTTTCTCTCTCTGCTATTCTTCCCTGTGTTTCCTCAGGCAGATCGATTTCTTCTTCTTCTTCCTTGTCTTCTACCACTTCTCCTCAGCAACAGCAACACACGGCCGTGGGCATCGAGTTGGACGAAATTCCGTTGGCGCAGCAGCAGGCCTTCCTCGATCGCCTCTCCCCTTCCTCGCTTGATTCCGCTGCCAGATCTCTCCTGTCCAAGGACCCTTACACTTTGTCCTGATGATTTTATTCTTCTTCCATCTTCTCATTATTGTCTCCGTTGTTTCTAATAACTGCCAAGGCTCCATCTGGAATTCCTTCACGCTGTTGTAATACTTTTGTTGTTGTTTCTGTTGGATCGGCTTCGACCCGCTCACATGGGCTCCGTCGTCAATGTGATTTTGACGATGTTGAATTAGTTCAATGTATTGTCACATGCTGCTATGGTGGTTAGTTTTTTGTTCTTCTCCGCTGTTGCTTGTTAGCGTCCAATCGGACGTCTGGCGCAATGAAAATGATTTCTGCCGATCGTTTCAAATAATTACATTTACAGTTCGGACTTTTTCAAATTAAGTGGGTTGATTAGTTTTTCAGAGTGACGGGTTTGACGTCGGCTTCGTGAGATATTTAATCATGGCTGTGAAATACGACAAGACAGCGAGGCACGTATGGATACTTGGCCTGCAATTTGTAATGCAGGATAATGAAGCTAACGAGGGGTTCATTTCCTGTTTCATTTGCTTTTATTAATAGGATACCATGCTACGGCGCGTTTTTATTTCTTTTCTCTTTTTGGATCACATTAAAGAATAACTGCGTGTGCGTCAATTCATTCAAGTAATAAAACCAAAGGCCTATTAGACTTCATCACAAGTATTTATATGAATCATGGACAAATGCCATGGGCAGAATGGATAGAAGAGCGGATGAAGTTAAACTAACTTTATGCTGATCCGAAAGCATATAAATTTAGGCACAGTCGCTAACTCGCTATTATGATGTAGGCATTGTCCAATAATGTCACCCACATTCGGTACAGATAATGTTCCTTAAGAAAAGGGGTTGTTATACAGTAACATGCGAGGTCGATAATTTAGATGATTTTCTGCAACGGCAGACCCATCTTTCCTACCATCGATAATTCGGAGGGATGTAACCGACTCAATGCCGATGAAAAAAAGTCATAAAGCTNGAAAAATTCTAACTTTGGAGTGATCAATCTGCCAGAGCTTCGCTACACTAGCCAGGATTGGGAAATGAAGGGAGTGCCGCCTCTTATTTATAGAAATGGCGGCGCGACGCGATATCGCGTCCGCGTCTCATCAAATATTAAATAAGATTTAACCTCCATTACAACTTAACATGATGTAGAAGTTTATATCTTAAATTTGACCCCGGGCATACAACTAAGAAAACATAGGAATAATTTAATGCTCCGAGAGTGGAAACCAGAATTTAGAAAGCCACGTAATTTTCGAGTGCCTAAGGTTGGCCAGGCAAAAGGCAACCAGCTTTATGACTTTTTTTCATCGGCATTGAGTCGGTTACATCCCTCCGAATTATCGATGGTAGGAAAGATGCGTCTGCCGTTGCAGAAAATCATCTAAATTATCGACCTCGCATGTTACTGTATAACAACCCCTTTTCTCAAGGAACATTATCTGTACCGAATGTGGGTGACATTATTGGACAATGCCTACATCATAATAGCGAGTTAGCGACTGTGCCTAAATTTATATGCTTTCGGATCAGCATAAAGTTAGTTTAACTTNAAAAATACCAAAAAAATCACATACCTCAGACTTGCTTAACCATACACCGTGACACTTACAAGCAAGCCTGGGAAGACAACGAACGATTAACCCCAAGTGTTTCTTGTGGCGTTAAGGCATTTAGTCTGCGGAGTTCGACCGGATCGCGCGTGTACGCTCGTTTCGTATGGTTGAGTGTAGGGGTACCTCGCCACTCATCAATATTCAATCATATCAAAAGTGCACGTGGCAAGACCTAAGAGTATATATTTCACCGTAAGTAAACATCGTAATTCAGAAATATATTTACTATAACCAAAATACGAAAGAACCCTTTCACTATAAGTAACCTAGTAATAAAATCTAAAGAACCCTTTCACTATAAGTAACCTAGTAATAAAATCTATTATGATAGTGATCTAAGAAAGGCTTAGTAACTTCCAAAGTTAAAGAAGTTCTCCTTATTTCTCATTTAAACTTTAATCTTATTAAGAAATAAGAAACCCCTTATCTATGCCAAAAATACACTCTTTTCATGGAACAAAGTTTGTCTTTGACCTAGATGACTTGCAAGTATGGTAGAACAAAGTTTGTCTTTGACCTAGATGACTTGCAAGTATGGTAGCATTGTTTCATAATATCTTACCAAACACTTTTGCAGGAACATAAATTCATCCCCAATATCGTACCAAACATTTTTGCAGGAACATAAATTCATCCCCAAGTAAACATAGCCCATTTTAATCGCAATAACTAAAAGAACCATTTTTACGAAAGAACTTCAACATTTCTAATCATGTTGATGATACTTCAACATTGATAGAATTCTTCTTCATATATCCTCATTTAAAACAAACCAATGAATCACTAGGTTATCAATCTACTTCTACCATTGACACTAAGTAACAACAACCATCTTGTTTGTCTATGTACTCTTAAAGGATCACTAGGAACTATGACTATAAAACAATTTCATCGTACATTTAGCCAACATTATATTTAAGATCTCTATGCTTACTTTAAATCTCTATGCTCATTTAGTAATCAAAGCTAGACAATAATAAACTTCAACATTTGTGTAAGGTATGTTGTCTATATATAATACAATTTTATGCGTTTTGATACAAAAACCAACTTGAAGCAAGGCTGATTTGAATTCTACACCCAACGTAAATTTATGCATCTTCAATACACAAACTAACATGCAACCAGAATGATTTGAGCAATCACAAAAGTTGTAAAGTGGAATCAATCATATTAGTTATAAAGTGGAGTCAACAAAAGACATCATAAAGATTGAATGGAGGAAGACATGAGATTGGGTAAATTTAACCTTAATCATGGAAAGGAACAGTTAACTGCTAATCCATTTATCGGTTTACACTACGACTAGTCATGTTGGTGAGATAACAGTAACATAATGATGATATTCGCATCAAAAAATTTCTTTGCCAAGTTCTCCAATATATCTCATGTCAACGTCAAATATTCCAGGGTGTTTGAAAATTTAATTGCAGAAATTGAAGCTCAAACAGATTTTCGCATGTCCTTGTCCATATGTATAACAAAAAAAATTTTAAAATTAATCAAGTAAACCTAAATACAAAGATTTTTATACAATCAATTAAAATTTAAAAGTCCACCCTCCAGAAATACTTGGCAACGAACACTTCGTCCTTATAATGATACTTGCCGA
Organism: Gnetum montanum; assembly: GCA_015680685.1. Lineage (NCBI taxonomy): Eukaryota > Viridiplantae > Streptophyta > Gnetopsida > Gnetales > Gnetaceae > Gnetum > Gnetum montanum. The sequence goes on along the minus strand of MNCI01028444.1, from coordinate 37,762 downwards.
GTTTCTTGGGTGATGCTGATGGCCGTCTTTTCTATTTTTAAGTGTTCTTGCCAGGATCATTAACAAACATAATAGTACGCCGGTATGATACTAGACACCAAGTAAATGACCCTTCACATACAACCAGATGTAACACAATCTGCAAGATATCACCTAGTACATAGTTAAAACGATGCATCAATCCTAGGTCATCCAGTTGAGCAACCTGTTGAACTAGTTATAATATTAGCCTTTTACACAGTTGTAAGAAGATCATAATAAAAAGTTAACTAATGTCATCTTTTACCCATTGGAAAGACAATTATAATAAAACATTAAAAGTAACCAATTATGTGATAATGAATACCGTAAACTCCATTAAATCAATCAAACTAGTATGCTTTGTGACTGCTGGGCCAAGCAGTCCTACAAAATTTCAAGTACAAGCCCTTCTAACTCAAACAAACCTAAACCAAATATCGAATCTTGCTCTCTTGCACAGCTGGATGAAGAGAAAATTTGTTAACTACCAGAACAAATATACTGAACACGTTAAAATATGTTTTTTTTTAACTATTTCACCGAAAAATGCCCAAAGTAAACTTCATCCTTCAAGCAAGCATCTCCCAAATTACTCGGATACTCTTGAGAGGATATATCTTTTAATTTAGCATCAGCAATACTCATATGCTAACAAACAGGCACCATAATGTTACATGAAAACTAAATACTTATACAGCACCATACGTGCATTTTGTCGCAATAGATTGTCCTGGATGTTCCTCTTTATTGTTGATTCCATTAATACCACAAACTGACTTGAGAGGACGTTCGACCTGGTAACCACCACCAAGGGCGACCTCTTTCTCCAATCTCAAACAATAGCTTTCGAAGCAATCTACTGTCAATTGAAGCTTGAAATCCAGGTTAAACAAAAACTCAAGTTCCAATCTGTTCATTTCAGATGTACTTATGCCCCCAATCTTTGCATAATATGCATTATTGAGAAATCTGCACATTTAACATAAAATTGTCAATAGCAATGGTTAAAAATGTGTACACTTAATAATCCAAATTAGAAAATAAAAATCCAGAAAGAGGGCAAAATAGATACGACTGCTTCAAAAACAAAGAATCCAAGTTACATAATTCAAAAAAAAACTGCTTTGGGTAGTTTTTAATCCCCTAAAGTAGTTTTAACGGAGTGTAATAGTTGGCCTATTTCCACCAAAAAATGAAATTTTTTAAAAAATAAAAACAATGTTTTGCCACATGCACAGGAGAGCTCCTGAGATAGTTAATGATAACACACTTTGGAATATGTGACCTTGAATAAAACCAGGTAATCAAGCATCATATCATCCAAGCCTTGAAGCTTTTTGGGTATTGCATTATGTGTCCTATTTTGCTCCTTGTTCTAAATTGATAATCAATATGAAATAGGTGTTAGGCAATTAATACACCAGACAACATCGAATGCAGCCGAGAAGCCGCATACATTTTATTAATATCATGGTACCATTTCATAAAACTCGATATTATTCATTCGGACAGCTTGAACAAAAACAGAATAGAATCTATATAAACAAAAAAATTTCTAAAAGAATTAATAATTTGTGAATTAAAAAAATTAACTTACGCATCATCAAGGAACTTGGCTGCCACCATAACACTTGTAATCAAAAGCCGGTGAACATTCAAGGAGGTAATCAGAACATCTGGCTGCTGATGCATAAATCTATCAATGTATGCATATGCAAGAATGAAGCAGGAAGGGCTGCAATTTGAATACTTGAAAATTCTTTCGATGTAACTTCTGATGCTCACAGGAGGCTCTCGAATGCCATGGAAAACTGTCATCTTTATTTTTCTTTCACCATTGCCCCTTATCTTCTGATTTTTGTCAACAACTGTTTGTAAAAGAGATGCTAAAATCGACAGAACCCGAGGACTCTCACAAAGCCCTGTCTCTGATTCTTTCAAATCAAGAACTGAATATATGTTTGAACAGTAGTCTTCCTCATCAGAATGAGAAGGGGCAAGCGAACCCATTGGATTCAAGCAGCCTAAGCAATCCTGCATTAAAATTTGACGCAGATCATAAGACAAACAATGACATCTAAGATCCAGAGAAGTTAATGGCTGTAAGTCAAATCTAGATTGTTAATTGATAAAATCTCCCCAAAAAAGAAAAATAAAAAATGTTTTTAAAAAAAAGCAGAGACAAATAGTTTTCTCTGAGGTAATCTAAAAGCAATGAACCTGCTACGTGGGTTTGTTTAACAATAGCCAGTAAGAATGGGCAAAAAATGATTGCGTATGGAAGAATGTGACCAGCTTTATTCTGCAAGAATAACAGAATTTTGCCAATCAACAGTTTGATTCAAAAAATAAAATAAAATAAAATATGTGCTTTACTACTGAAATGAAAATAGTACATGGAAATAAGCTAATGCTTGTTCCAAACCAAAGCATACCCAAAAAAGATGATAGCTGGTTCAAATAGTTACTCAAATATCTCTGAGAAAAACAACTTAGTACAATATGCATAGTAGTACTTGTTATATCCTTTCTTAGAATATGGGAAGGATTGTCTCAAAACAAAGCTTGACGATTTTGCTAACAATGGAAAAGAAAAATTCTCTACTGTTCATAGAATACCAACTGCTACTATTTTCTCACAGGGGCCAAAATTTGCGAGACCTTGAATTTCAGCATTCATCCATAAGCCCTTCACAAATATCTTTCTTCCCACAAAATTTTGATCCAAAAATGTAAACCAAACTTGAACGTTAAAAGAGAATGATTGATAATCCTGATGCCCAAATCATCCCCAAAACAATTTGAAGGAAAATTTCTAAACTTTTCAAACTACCAGAAGTGCTGAAAGGGACAGATTTTTGTAAAGCATGTCAAAGGATATATTGGGAAGCATATGAAAAATTGAGAGGTATATGTGCATTGAACTAAAAACAACATTTGTTAAAACACAAGGTGTGAAGGCAAATAAAGGAAAGAATCCGAACTCTCTGTTAGATCCCATCAATTAAAAAGCCCTTCCATCTTTATGGGTTTTACAGTTTTTTATGAGGGTGCTTGGCATTTTTGGACAGAAGAGTCCCAATATGAAGTTATGTTACAAGTGACACGAGTAATCTGAGCCTCAGAAACCCAATCACCGTAACTGAAGCAAAATAGTTAAAATCGATGAGGCTGAACAGTCAGGATTTATCTGATCTTTAAAACATCATTTGCTGCTAAAACATTCCGTCATAGCAAGAATCTTACAACGGCCTAGATACATCAGAAAGCTTACCATTTGCCCTAAATATCAAGCAAGAAACCCAATGCGGAAAACCCAAACTAACATACACATATCAGAATCCTTAGAACCCGAAAAAAACAAAGGTACTCACAGATGATTGAGAGGACAACCCACTTAGAGCATTAGCATTCCAAATCCAGGATTCAGTCCATAATCCACAACCCAAAACCCTGCAGCCACTAGCGAAAGCCCCTTCCAATATCCAAGCAATTGTCACTTCTTCTCTATGAAACAGCAGAAATTGCCCCAGAAGAACAGAAACGCTAAGCAACCAGGCACGAACCAGTGGCAGGGGCATCCACAGTAGAAAAAAAACAACATCCACCAAAATACATTTGATGGCCGTGCTGGCTTCACTTATGTGGGTCCACTGCAAAAGCTGTACCACCAATGGTAGGAAGTGCTTCCACTTCAAGAAAAGGAAGGAAAACAGTGCGGTAATCAACACTTTGCGCAGGGTAAATTCCACTTCCCTGGTGGGTCAGAAGGCAGGAACAGAAAGCCTATATTGGGATCCGAGCAATTGCAAAATAACCAGAGCGACTGCTGCAATCCAATTTCCTGTGCCTAATTTGACTGGATTTGCATTTGAAGCTACTAATCCATTCCATGGTTGCAACGCAGAATCCAAAAAACTCTTCTTGACAAGCACTCCTTTCGGCTGTAGTTAATAACTGTACCGACTCTTTTGGTTTCTTTTTTTTTTGTTTTTTCTTTTTGTTAATGCAAATTCCTTGCCCACTCTGTGAGTTCCGCATCTCACCGGCTGCATGTGAAATCAAAGCATAACTATGATAACGGTCTCTGATTTCAACGACGCGTAATGCCAAAGTGGGACAGTTGTGCTTCTTGCTCATCCACGCTGGTATTGTCTGGCATACAGTGATGCATATGTTCACTCTGGTTCATGAATTTTTCCAACTTTTATGTGGCTAAAAAATACCTGAACATGTTGTCCTTCACCGGTTTGTAATTATCAAACAGTGTTGACTCTGGTTCAGTGTACCCATTGTGTCAGTTGGACTAAAGAAAATCGAACTTGTTTGATTACAAAGGTTTTATGGGATTCCTTGGAGCAGGGCATATTGTGGGTATTTCCTAATTTTGATCTTAAATAAAGCAAAATACCAATATACTAATATACTTCGCTTTCTTCACCTATCCAGTATAGCTAGCGGTGGTTTAGTTGATGGGATGTTGTATCTTTCGCTGGCATGGAATCCATCACCCCCACCAAATCGGCCAACACACTTATTATTACAACGTGCCTTGGTGGTCCATCATGTTACGCTTCCTCCATCCATTGCACCACCGACACACTTGCAGAGCTACTTTATTTTAATAAACGTCTATGTGAATTACTTTATTTTATCGAAGGTCCATGTTCTGTATAGCAATATCAAATCTGCTGAACAGTACTCGTGTGTTCGGGATTAGTGTTTTCTTCGTCAGAAAGTGCATAGAGACAAAGGATTTTGATCTTTCTTTCTCTGAGATAATTTTTTAAAGTCTCCTTTAAGAAATTCGTTGAGACCAACGATAGCCAATCATCCTTTTCGTACCTGCCCTGTGACAGGCCCCTCAATGACCAAAAGCATGCGTTGCCATTATCCTTATTCCGCCTCAAGTTCTACGGGGCTTGTGCAATACAGAATAATTTTTTCAAGTTTCCAAGTTTGCATGCACGGATTCCGCGTGCTTTTAACTAACCGAAAGAACATGTGCCTATGCTTGGTGGAAAGTGGTTACAGAGTCAAGAAGGAATAATAATATAGTTTAATAGATTTCCAGGGGTAATGGACTGAATAAGAACAACTATATGTTTTAATAAGTTTTTTAAATTGGTATAGGACTTTGAACAACATAATCAATTTCTAATATTCAATTGTATTTTAAAATTAATAGTGGTATGAATAAATAACTTGGAAGGGGTTGTTTCAGCCTAAAACAATTTAACTATAAACACATCCTAAGATATATAGCCAACATGGTACACTAGAAGAGTTATATAAGAATATTATGATGCCTTAATTGTGTTTACAAATTCTTGTCAAACAATGAGCTAAACACTTAAGCCATCTCTCATTGGCTCACTCACTTTACAACTTTCAATAAATTACAAATTTCAATTGTAATTACAGTTTTTTTTCTTTGGATAGAGGGGGAAATTAGAACATGAAACTATTTGACTTTATGTTCTAGGCAGTTGTACCAGAGTATAGTGTTGGCTATATGCCTTAGTCAAATAGTTTTAGGTCCAAATAATGAGGTGTTAGCCTAGTGGTATACATCTTGGCCTGATAACTCCAGGTTACAAGTTCAATTTTACTAGGTAGTATTGAGTTATCAACTTCTATAAATCTTGGGGTGTACCTATGTTTCAATTATTTTGGGTTCCAACACCTCCCAAATAGTTTCACCTCCTGAGTTATAAAGTTCTAATTAGACTATATATCTTCAAGTGTACCTATATTACAATTATTTCAAGGTTTCAACATCCAAATAGTTTCAACTCCATGTTATATATACATAGTGACAAGACTTTTGATTTGAAAATTCCAAGTGATGGATTCAATTCCATTGGACAACACTAAGTTGTAAAGTTCTATTTAGGCTTTATGTTGGCTATATGTCCTTGGGGTACACACAGTCATCTGTTTCACACAACACATCCCCTACCCACATCACACCCCCAACCCCACCCCCACCCCCACACCACCANTAGGTTTAGGGTTCAACACTCCCTTGAAGTTTCAATTTCAATAAGCCCATATCACAAAGTACATATGCATAAAAAAACATGGGTGCAAGGTTACTCATGTACCTAAATTTATAGGGTACATGGTGTTGGAACCTAAGACTTTTAACTATAGGTACATATTGTTGAAAGGCATTGTCCAAGTAGTTAAAGCATGCAGCTTGTATTGCAAGTCACTAGTTTGATTCTTTCAATATGATAATCTAACACCATTATGTTTTACTAGCCTATGAAGGCAAACCATATACCAATCCATAGTGGTTTATGTAGCAAATGTGAGTATGCATGGCATACATACATGGCCATTTGTAGTGCTCCAGTGCATGCGGTGAAAAATTTCAAAGTATGTTTGATAATAGATACTAAAATTTATAAAACAAATATATCAAACACTCAACCTTTCACTTATTATTGTAAGTGTATACCACTATTCTATTTAGGTTGGTCGGCATATGAAGTATTTTCTAACATGTGTGATGAATTGTCATCAATGGGTTGCATCGATGGGCATGCGTTGATGTAGCCCCATCGATGCATATGCATCGACGTGGCACCTGAATTTGCCTATATAAATATTCACATCCATCATATTTATGGCATCAGTTAGTCAATAGCTTAGGGAAGTTTTTATAGTTTGTTTCTGCAATAGTTAGAATATTTTCTGAGCGCTCACAATAAGAGTCAATAAGTGTATAGATCCTTATTCGAGCATTGATGTACCTAGACACTTTGGTGTGATGACAATAAAGATGAACTTCTTGAAATACCTTCTAGCATTTGGAAATAGTTTAATGTTCACTTTTACTATTCATGCAATTTACTTCCATGTTATTAGTTAATTAAATATGATTAATTAATACACATAAGTACAACCACCTTGAGCATAATGTTAATGCTCGGTAATCCTACTAGTGCTAGCACTTGGTAACCCAGCAACATTGTAATGGGTTCAGGATGTGTATAGTAGGTGGGACTCAATACTTGTGTTAGGAAATAACTTAAGACATTAGATAGTTATTAGATTAATTAATACTTAATCATTTTGTTTTACACTTAGGCTAAAGTAGATAAAAATATAAAATTATACAAATCATGTGCCTTGGTTATACTTAACCATACACTTGTACTTACATAAGTGGACTCAAGAAGACAACTATCATGTCCTTAGGTTCACTACCTAGATGATGTGCATTTAGAAAACTAAAGTCTACAAAATTTGACTAGATTGCTAATGGATGCTTGTGATTCATATGATTAGGTGTAGGGTATCCTTGCAACTCATTAATGTGTCTAGCCATAGCCCCTTAGATTTGAACATGTGACTTGCACTACATATGTCACATGCTCTAACTATGTGAGCTATGCTTTACTAGTTACTATGTAGCCAATGAAATGTAGCTTAAGTGGTTCACTTATTGTTTAACAAGGATTTGTAAGCAGGAGATTCCCAGTTTTAATTATTCTTTTTAATTATTTTAAAATCAAATAGTTTAGGCTCAAACATGTCCTTGTTTCATTAGTTCTATGTTGTAAAAGAGTTTAACATGCACTGCATAACAACAATTAGCACTTGCTATACACTATAATAGTATAGTGCATAGCATATGTGAGAGATGTCCCAGGGTGGTGGTTCTCCTAGGCTCTCCCCATGGTTTGGGGGCCATGGAACACTCTAAGGTGTCCTCGGGTGACTCTCAAGTGTTAGAAAACCCACACCAGCATGGCGGTACCAAGCTAGTAATAGGACACCCTCCTGTTATAACTCTCTTCTAAGTCCTCTTCATTCCCCCCTCACTGCGGAGAACTACATGGCCCTGATTCTATGATGATCATAGATATGTAGGCAGCCAAGACTGGATGGTTTTGTTACAGTTCCAGGCCACACCTTGTACCATATCATGAGGGATCTAGGGGTGAGGCACCTTCCCTTGTAGGTGCTTTGTTTCCCCTCCCACCGATGTTGTCTACAAGGTTGTGTGTGTGCTTGTTTGCATGGTCCTTATTTTGGGCTTGGTTACCCTTTGTGAGGTGTGTTTCCATATATGTTAAGAAGCTTTGATTCTGCTTGCACTCACTCTTGAGTTGCTTGCTTGCTTGCTTAAGGTGTATTCCCTAGGTCTTTTGCCCTAGATCCATTGGATCTTAGTGAATTCCTTGGGGTGCTAGACAACATCAAGGAAATGTTGTTACAAATGGTATCAGAGCATTTTTGAAATTATGTTGTGATATGCATGTGCTCTTTGGTTTTGTTACTCCATTGAGGTTGTTCAATTAATGGTCCCTTCGGATTGATACCTAGGTGATCTAGGATCATATCCTTATGTATTCTTTGAAGAGTTGCCTTATGGCAATGTTTTTTATGCTCTTCATGAGGGGATAGATGTTAAATTGTGAGCAATTGATGTATGTTGCCTTACTTGGGGATGTAAACGATTACATTGTGGTGATGTCCTCCACTTGTTTACTTGTGGTTGGACTAGTTGTGATTATATGTGATATGGTAGAGAGGAGTTCTATTGGCAACTTAAGAATTTTGTTGCTTAAGGAGCTCTCATCTCTGGTCTCCAGTGATTCATCTAGGATGAATCGGACCGAGTCTCCGCTTTGGTCTCCACCCAGATGACATGTTTTGAGATGGCATTTGTTAAATTGTGTAGGATAGGATATTCTTGTACTCCCACTCATCCTAGATACAATAAGTATGGGAAAATACAAATTGGGACAAGATGGTTCCCAAGTACCTTAGGATGGAGGTCCTTCGAACATGTGCTCTTGGTAAGCCTTGTTCTGGATGGATTAAGACCATTGTCGGTAAACTTCGTATGCTTGTGTTTGCGATTGTATGTTTGTCTATTGGTGTATGCATGTCTTCTTGGTTGTGCTTTCAAATTCTACATGTGTGTTATCTTTGTCGTGTTTATCGTTCATAATGCAAGGCTTAGTGTCCTATGCGGTATGATGAATTATTGTTGGGAACATTGAGGATGCATTTTGAGGCCATTTGTGCCATCCCAAAGCCAAATGTTTATTGTCTTTTTGAAAACTTCTTGTGCATGAGGCAAGATTGCCCTTATTGCTGATCTTTGTGAGTTGTGCTCCCTTGTTTAAGCTGGTTGTGTTGCCCTTGGTTTTTTGGCATCACTCTTTTGATTGGTGACATTTCTTAGTCACTTTGTTTCGAAGACTATTGATGTGGGTCATCCTATTATAGGTTCTTGTTGAGACCCCACCTCTTTTGATGAGAGTCTTTCTTGTGGACGCATACTTCGTGATGTTGCTCGTTGTTGCGAGAATTGGTTTTATGTAGACCTATTGTTGGATAGACCTCGGTCTTCCACCTTATTTTTGAGTTGAGATGATGATTCTATATTGCCCATGCCTTTTATGATTGTGTTGAGATTTTGATCCTGGTTGAAACCAGTGTTAGTGGCTGGGAACGATTGTTGTATATGAATCTTGGAATTCTGAGAGTGTGCTAGCTCTCTTTGGGTGTGCCTCATGATGAATTCATTTGTTGAGTATATCTAATTAACACATCAATGTTTTGCATGATTGATCTCTATGCATGTTACTAAGGTCTTGCTTTTTTATGATGTGCAAGAGTGATATTACCTTATTATATGATCATGCTTGATGGTTGTGTATGAGGCTGATGTGCTGATCGTGTTCCTACTAACTTCTATGTCTCTGAGCTTTTGTCGTAGTGTTTGCAAGTAGCATAGGTACAAAGATACAACCAGTGGTAACCTTAGTTGATTCTATGAGCACTATGTCTATGGGGAAGATATGTGCTCTTGAGACCTTCATGAACTGATTATTTGGTCTCAGAATCCTGACATTGGGTTGTGGATTTATTAGTACCTTGACTGTGATGAATCAACAGGTACATTATGATTTGTTTGCCTCTTTGTGTTGGGTGAGCACTAATAGAGGATGGTGATTTGTCCTAGACCCTACAAATATTGGGCTAGTAGATGGCATGAAATGGTATCCTTGACCATGTCAGATACTGATGGCCTAGGAGTGGCCAATGCATTGAGGTCCCACTATGGTAGGTGGTGGATACTTAGTTGGTGTGTTTCGTTATTCGATTGTTGTGTTTGTGTCCTGAATCGTTTTCATTTGATGGTAGTCAAGAAATGGGTTTAGTGTGACGGTTGATCATGTACGTTTTGAGACAGTGGTGCAGTGTGATAGATGATCGTTTATGCTACATGATAGAGATAGGTTTTTTTCAGAACAACATGGCTCTTTCATGGTATGCTCCTGGTGGCCTAAATCCTTTAGCCTAGGATGGGCTTGGGTAGTTTGTCCTATAGCCTTCTAAGCCTGGGTAGCATTCCCAAATACCATGTATGTTCTCATTAAAATGTATTCTATCCTTGAGTGTGTGAAATGTATCCTTGTAATGTTCTCAATTCGACTGTATGCACTCAAAAGTGCTAGATGTATTGCCCTATGTAACTTAGTTGTCTTCTCATTGTAGGCCTATGCCACACCTTGTGATAAGGCCAAGCTTGATGTATGGTGTTTTCTTGGTGCTTTTTTTGAAGTGCCCTTGCTATATCTTGTAAATGGCCTTTGTGCCTTGATGTATAATTCTGCTAAAAACCTCATGAGAAATTCTTTAGTTGCGATACGGTGTTGTAATGAACGGACCATGGCATGTCCTTGCCCATTGTGCTCTTGAACTGGTGCCATGTGTTCTTGGTGATGTTGGCCTACTTGGATGGTGTGTGCTTTGGTGAACATCCTTGAGATAGAACAAATCTTGGGAACACTTTCTCTTATGTTCTTGGACTGGCAAAGATCTTGTCCATAGTTGATCGATGGTGGTATGTAGCCTGAAATACAAATAAATTGGTTCAATGTGCTTGATCTCGATAGCAGGTGGTTCACTATGGCCATGTGAATTACAATGGCAGACTAAAATTCAAATTAATGTAATGTCTAGCAATGGATTTGAGTTGAGTTCTAGGTATTGGCACCTAGACTTGCTCTTCCATGTTGGATGCAATCGTGGAGCAGCTTTGCAAATGTTGGGATGGTGGTCTATCCTTGAATAAATGACGTTACAGATATAGAAATTGTGACTTCTCTTGGTGGCCTTGCTTGATGGGCTTGAATGTGCTCAAAATATTTGAGCCGATGCTCTCATAACATTTGAGCTAATGCTGTCATGATTGGGGGCTTCTAATGATTGAACATGTGGGTGTGCTTTCGCGACCAATTGCTTTTGGTGCTTCTGAGGGCTATGGTGCACTCTCATGGCTTGGGATTTATTGGTGCTTTTGTGGTTTATGGTATGATTCCATGATAGGGGACTCATTGTGCCTAATAGGCTATGGTGTCTTGCCAAATTTTCCCGTGTACTATGTCCCTTATGTACACTGATGTATCACACAATCCCTCCCTAATGTATTGTTCCATGTCTCTGGTGTAATGTTAATTCATGTTGGTGTTCTCACCTCCCTAGTGAGATAATAGAGTTGAGCATGATATTACTTGGTAAATATTTAATTCTATGAGGGGTCATTCTCCATTCTGATGAATGCCCTCTTTAGTTCCTGAAATAATAAGGCAAGTGCTGTTGAGATGGTTGTCTCCTGTTTGGGACCTAGAAGCAGTTTATGTTTGGGACTTGTTCCTAGTAGTTGCTCCAAGTTCGTGAACTCTTGGGGTTTGTTTTTAGAGATAGAATGTTGTTATCTGGGTGAAATTCAGGGAACCTCCTTTATGAGGCTGTGTTGTTGATGTTTGTTCTTGTAAGCAAGGCATGATCTTATGTACTCACTCAGCTTTTGGGGGCTTCAGAGAAACTTCCTTGTTGGGATTCTCTAGTAGACCACCCTTATTGTAAACCCTTCGAGGATGAATCATGTAGTGTGAGTTGTAATTGATGTTGGTGAAGCCCATTCCATGTAAAACTATCTTGAGGACCCAGTCCTTCTATGGGAAAAATGTTGTTGTTGAGTTGTGTCTATCGTTTGTGTTGGCGACCGTTTGGGATGCGACTGCCAACGAGTGTCCTCGAACAGGATTTAGGTGCCTGCTAGTCTTTGGCAACACCAAGGCCCAGATACCTCCAAATAAACTTAGTAGTTAATGTGAGTATGTGTGTGTGCTGTTGCGGTGTGCGGTTGTGAGAAATGTAACGATTGCGTTGCGTGTAAACTACAAATGACTTACTTTAAAGAGATTCAGCCAACTTT
>MNCI01028444.1:3740-24778 GCA_015680685.1 Gnetum montanum | reverse complement strand
AGTGAGAGCCCAAGTGTGATCCCAATGTCTTCTCAAAAGTGTGATGTATGAGACCTCCCAAAAGTCCTAAAAAAAATTGAGATTCCAATTGAGATTCTTTCTTTTCCTCCCTTTTTTCCCCTCCTTTGAAGCCTTTTTATAGGGTTCCAAGGTAGGTAGGGAAGTTACATATTTAAAAATATCTCACCTAACTTCTCTCCCAAGTAACTTGACCAACCAATTAGAAGATTACTTGCCCAACAAGTTAGGAAATTACTTGCCCAACAAGTTAGCAAGCATTAACTTAGGAGGTTAGGAAGTTAGGAGATAAATATTGCTTTTGAAAAATAATTCCAATATTTCATATAATTGTTCACAATTATAGCTTTAATAGCCTTTCATTTTTACTTAAAATTTGAAGAATGGTTATTGAAGCTCCTAGTGAGTTTATAAACAAGGCGATAATATAATATCTACCTTGGCATAAATATTGTTGGTACCTTAATCCTAAATATTTTATGTGCACTTGCACCCGACTGAAAATGGCTGGAAAAATTTAAATTCGAAACACCAAGCCCGAATGTGAAGGTGCTAGGCCTAGAACTGCCATCGAATACTTCCGAAAAAAATATATCCCACCTTGCCAGAAATCATTGACAACCACCACCGCGGAAGAAGGCTCTGCCGCTGCATCCGGCGTCGTTGTTCTGTACATTCAGTTGCTAGAGGAGAAAGATTTAGAGATAGAAACGATGTATTGGACATATGGCCCTAAACATGGGGTTTTCGATTGCCTGGAACTGTTTTATTTTGCCCCAATTTTGCTTAGGGCTTCCTGCGTTTTTGTGTTTCTGCAGATCATCTTTTAATTCTTGCCGTAGATTTCAAGGTTAAGGGCAAATGTAACAGAGATCTGAGCATCATAGAATTCGGCATTAGGTAAGGTAGGTTAGGAACGGCCCTGCAGTGGCGAGAAAAATGTTCACGCGGTGCATGCGTTGTAGGACACATCGGCATCATCGGAGGCGGGCAGATCAATAGCATAAGAAATTTGAAATTGAAACGGTTTCTGCCTTGGAAGGGGCAACGCCTAAGCGAGTTCTTCTTCCACCTTGAATCCGCATCCCTACAAAAATTATTTTTTGTTTGTTTTTGACACTACACGATCAGCAGAGATGTCACTGATTTAGGGCCAAAAGGAATAGTTGATTTTGCGTGAAATGAAAGCCATTATAGGGCAAAGAGAACCTTGCATTCCCCTACCTTGGTACCAATGCGATCCCTGTAAAAAAATGGCGTTCTCCTGGACTGTTTTCATTTCTTTACAGCAATTTCATTTATTTCCTCCCAATGCGGTTGGAACCGTGTTTGTTTTTTTTTGCAGTAAAAACATTATCCAAACCTTACAATAGTGACTTTGATATTTCTCATTGATGCATCCATAAATGGGATCGGCTCTTTTAGCTTTTTAACTCTTTTCATCCTTCCCTTTACAAAGGAGCATGATGAATTTTTCTTTCCCTGATATTAACTCTTGAAAATGAAAATATTATATCTTCATTTCCTAATTTTCTACATGAAACTTCTAGTATAAAATATCAATAAGGCTCAACCATCATATATATTTTTGCTTTGAATATCTTCTATGGCTTATTCATATTTTATCACCTTTGTTGTTCCATGAAATGGCTAAATGTGCCAACAGTTTGGGTGAATGATAATAGGTAGTGGTGTGGCCTTGTCCACCACAATTGATGTAAATGGGCTTGATTGGGATGTATGAAACAAAAACCTAGATCTCCCAAGAAGAAACAGAAATCCCTCTTGATAAAATTTCAAAGGGATAAACTACTTGGTGTCTCGAGTTGTTCTCAAGGTGAAATTGAATTTGAGTAAGACTTGTGAACCCATGTCTCCCCTCAGTTGGTGACAGTTTGACAATATGGTTCTATTGGCTATATTGACTACTTGGGTGTGTATTATGGGTAAGGTGTAGTTGGGTTACTATACTTCCCTATGGAAGAAACCTCCCAAAGAGGATCCTTCCTGCAAGTGCAAAAATCTAATGAAAGGTGTTAATCATGAGATTGGCAGTCATTCTTGATATAGTGGGGAAATTCAAATTTTAGGAATTTCGATGTTGCAAAATTCATGATCTAGTTGCTCTTAGAGATGACTCTATATTCTTTCCTGGACTTAGTGTTTAGAAAATGGTGCTTGTCCCATAACTTGGAGTGGAAAGGATAGCTTGTATGTTGCAAGTACAGTTGATCCTTCTCCATGAATAGGATATTATGGTTGCATTCGATGATGTGCTTACAGTTGACATGAGATGTGTGTATGAAGAATTGTCATGAGGTTAAATACCTAATAGATCCTCCACTTGTTCTAACATTCGAGTAGGCATTCTTGATGTTGGACAATCACAAGAGGTGTTGATGATAGTTTGGGCTTGTTGTATGATAGCCTCTTGGAAAAGTTTTCAAATAGATTTTGATTCTTCTCCCTTATTGTGGCAATGGAATACTGTGGGCTGGTGAATTGAGGTATGCGATGCTGGTGTTTGCGGACAGTAAGGTCAAGCTCAAAATATTTTTCCTTGTACCTTATTTGGAAGGGAGAACATGCTTGACTCCCTTCATACCAGCTTGAATAGACATGATGAAAAAAAATGTGCATGGTACAGGTGCACATGAAATCAATGCTTAGATGGTTACACTGGTGAGACCCGATGGGTCTGGATGCCAGTAGCAGAACATGGAGTTCTGGCAAGCATGAGTTGCTTGTGGAGACATGGCTCTTTCAGAGCATGTCCTCCCCCTCGGTTTGATGTTGCCAAGTCCCTCACCATGGGTAGTGGCCCTGGTGAGCCCTCAAAATTAATGAAAAAAAAATCATCGATGGGTGCTGAGATGCCATTCACAAAGGAACTCGATGGGACTTACGGAAGAGGAGCTATCTTCTTACATAAGTATGGGTTTACATAAGAAGATATGTCTCTAGACCCTTAGAAGGGATAGATCTAGGGGATGCCTTAAAGACGTTGGCCCTTTGGGTTAGACTCTCCCACTCGTTATAGAGTAGGGAAGTCTTTGGGCTTTCTCCAATTTCCCCTTGCATTTCATGTAAGGCATTGGATGGAAGGATGTATTAGGTGTTAGGGTTGGTAACTTCCTTCAAGCCTGGCATCAGAGGAGTTGATAGAGTTCCGAACCCATATAGAAGTGTACTCTCGAAGCTATCCTAGGCTTCACTCTAAGGATGTTACTTCTTTGTGCGGGGGAGGATTGTGAGAGATGTCCCAGGGTGGTGGTTCTCCTAGGCTCTCCCCATGGTTTGGGGGCCATGGAACACTCTGAGGCACCCTTGGGTGACTCTCAAGTGTTAGAAAACCCACACCGGCTTGGCAGTACCAAGTTAGCAATAGGACACCCTCCTATTGTAACTCTCTTCTAAGTCCTCTTCATTCCCCCCTCACCACGGAGAACTACATGGCCTTGATTCTACGGTGGTCGTAGATATTTAGGCAACCAAGACTGGATAGTTTTGGTGTGGTGCCAGGCCATACCTTATACCAGATCATGAGGGATCTAAGGA
Source organism: Gnetum montanum (assembly GCA_015680685.1). Taxonomy (NCBI): domain Eukaryota; kingdom Viridiplantae; phylum Streptophyta; class Gnetopsida; order Gnetales; family Gnetaceae; genus Gnetum; species Gnetum montanum. Next base: position 21,202 of record MNCI01028444.1, on the reverse strand, counting down.
TGAGGCACCTTCCCTTATAGGTGCATCGTTTCCCCTCCCACCGATGTTGTTTACAAGGTTGTGTATATGCTTGTTTGCATGGTCCTCATTTTGGAGCTAGTTACCCTCTATGAGGTGCATTTCCATATATGTTAAGAAGCTGTGATTTTTCTTGCACTCAATATTGAGTTGCTTGCTTGCTTGAGGTGTATTCCCTAGGTCTTCTGCCCCAAATCCATTGGATCTTAGTGAATTCCTTGGGGTTCTGGACAACGTCGGGGCAATGTTGTTACAACATATAGTGTGCACTTTATAATAATGAGGTGTTAGCCTAGTGATATAGGTCTTAGCCTGGTAACCCCAAGTTACAAGTTTGATTATATGATGTAGCATGAAGTTATAAACTACCATAAATCTTGGGGTGTACTTATGTTTCACTTATTTCGAGTTCCAACATCCCCAACAATTGATAAAAGTTACTATGCATTTTTTAAAGTATGGTGTGCACTACACGTCAATATTCATATTCTCTTGTATTTATGCATACATTTTTTGGAAGTAAAATGATTTATACTACTTCTTTATCTAATATTACCCTATGAAATCTCTTCAAAGAAAATCAAAGCCAGTTACTTCGTAAAATTTTTAAAGGTCTTCATATGAATACTTGAATTGAGTATATTCTAAGCTTTATAAACCTAGTAATTCTACTAAGTATATAAAGGGTCGTCACCTAAAGGCTCAATGCTCTTCCCACAATGGAAACTTAAGAATGTAGAGCAAAAGTCTAACCTCCATTTGAGTAGCTACGCATAGGCTCCAAATTTACAAACTGAAAAGCAAGCATCTTATCATCATTTCTTAGTTGGAAGGTTATGGTTCAATTTCTACCTTTGATCATGGGTGTAGCTATAGTGGAGTAGCTTTGTGGTGGGACACTCTTATTTAGTGGGTCACATCTACTTGATTATGTAGGTAGTGGTTGTGCTACTAACAAAAATGTCCATTTGTTCAAAAACATATCAAAACAAAGCAAAAAGAAATGATTTCAATAGGTATGCATATATTAATAGATTACTTTTTATGCAAACATAAAATGGCCTTAGCTAAAGCTTCAAAGTTACTAGGATCCCAAACTATTTGACTACATATATATATCCAAGGCATATAGCCAAAATAATACTTTAGCAAAGCATATGTAGAACAATAAGCTACCTTAAGTATGATTCAAACTAGCAACCTTGTACATGCAAACACTTGTCATACAATGAGATAAAAAACTAAGCCACCTCTCATTAAAACTATAAAAATATATTAACATTTTAACATGGAACGTTATCTCATTATTTTATGGTTAAAGTTAAGCCACCTAAATAACTAAATTTCACCCATAGATGAGGTTAATATAGTTGATTTTGGGAAATAGGCAATTTTAGTTTTCTAAAATTACAAAAACTTATCTTACTTTTTAAGCCTTGAAACTATGTTCAATGTGTATTGCTTGTTGATATGATTCCAATAGTACTAATTTTGTCTTGATCTAACTTACAGTTAAGGAGATATCAAACACCATAAAAATGTTAAATTTTAATTTCTTAAATAAAGTTAAAATTAAATTACTAATTTACAAAACAAAATAAATTTAAGTAATAACTTGTCTATACGATATCCATTTAAACAAATAAATAGCCATTTTTTTTACATTTTTCGATGTTTTTGACACAATGGCACAATGAGTTTTAGCATCTAGAGTCAAGAAAAATTAATAAATAAATTCTATATAGCCTAAAAATAACACATTAAATTATTTTTAATATTAATACCTTCAAAAGATTACAATTTATGTATTTGATGTGTATTGTGAATAAATAAATAGTCATTTCTAACATTTTTTGGTCTTCTAAATCCAATGTTGAAGTTATATTAGCCATATGAGAAATGAATAAATAGGTAACAAATCTTGCCCTGGTCCTCAAGTAACCATACAAGTGGTAACTATTAGATAACTTTGCTAACTTTGGTTGGGATAAAATTCATGAATAACCAAAAATCAACCATACTTAGGAACCAAGAACTATGAAGTAAACATGTATTCTAACACTATAAAACATTTAGATTTCATGACCCCTAGTTTGAAAATTCCTACATTACTAAAGTTAGTATCTTAAGGGGGTGAAAATGTTCAAGAAATGAAGTTGGATTGTTATTCAAGGAATTAAGTTGTTAAAATTTTAACCATTGAACTAACAAGGATAAAAGGATAATTAAATAAATAGATAGCCCTAGTTCTCAAATAACCATATAGCTGGTAAAAAGTAGATAACTTGGCTAACTTTGGTTGGGATAAAATTCATGTACAACTAAGAACTAGCCATACCTAGGAACCAAGAACTAGGAAGTTGATGAGTGGCGAGGTACCCCTACACCCAACCATATGAATACAAGCATCTACGCATGATCCAGTCAAACTCCGTGGATGGGCTAATCATGAGTTCTAAGATAGTTATTGAGCTTCATTGTTTGTTGTCTTTCCATGTCAGACTAGTGGAAGCTTTGTCACGTATGGTTTAGTCCGAAGTGAGGTGTATGATGTAATGTTTTAACACTACTCCTACGATAATAAAGAGCTGTTTAAAGAAGGTATGAAATAAATCCTACATTTAACCTAAGGTGATGAGTATCTGAACTCAATTGTCTGTACGCACCTTGGGCTTCACATAATTGCTGCTAGGATTACCAAACGCTAATCGCTACTGGGTTACCAGATAATACACTTATGTGTTCGAAATTGGTTGTACTTATTTTGCTTAATTATGAGGAACGTAAATAACATTAATTAGAAAAAGTAATAAATAAAGACATTGAAATTTTAATCTAAGAAAATCACAAATGCAAAGTGGATGCTACAGTGATGTAAATGATCTTGATCTTTATTGCCAAACATGTAATGTGCCCAAGTACATTGCACTTGAATAAGGATGCCATGCAACCATAAACATCACACTATAGGCATACACTTGAACTAAAATTGGAAAAACTTCTAACTGACTTTATCTATCTATCCTCTCTCTCTACCTCCCCCCTATGTGATATTTATAGGCGAGCATGGCAGAAACGACATCAGATATCTAACATTGCCTACTAACTTCAATATTGAATCCCCAATATTGGATCCACAATATCGGAGCCTTGATACCGCTTGTGACGACTCATCATATCCCCATGATTGAATGAAGACTCATTCTCAAGTTTTGTACAAAATGGTGAAAGGTATGGGATTATTAACTAAGAAGATAATCATTACATGGTAGTGGTGTTTTATTACAATAGAATGACGACACATTACATGAATTAGAATTAAGAACAAAAAGAAGAATGATGAAGCCACTACATTGTACTAGGAGGTGGGGGCTCTTCCACAATCTCCTTTCCTTTGCCTTTATCTCCTAGTTTCAGAGGCTTGTGATGATGTAGCAGCGATTGGAATTTTTTCTCCTTTGTTTTGGGATCTTGCACAATTCATGCAGATGATCTGATGTGTGAGGGAACTAGCACATCCCATGGACACAACAGTTGCAGAAACATTTGATTGAATTTTACATACCAAGTCACAAACTATCATCTCTCCTCTTCAAATGCCTTGGCCTTATCTCTCAACTCTTGATAGTCAACAAAGCATCTGGCTAGGTTTGTAGCTACATCTTTTTGTCCATGGTAGCTCACCTTAATTGCCTCCAATTCTACAATTGCAACCACTAACTTGTCAAGAGATGCTTTGTGATCAACAACCTCTTTTTCATATAATGCGTATGTGGCAGTTGCCTACCTCTCGAGCTCATTATGCAGGAATCCTACTATCAACATGGCCAAGTTGGTGTATTGAAGATTGGCCAACTCCATGTACTCTTTCAGATTAGCAATTTGTAGATCCTGGCTTTTAACCTCTACCTAGTGAGCAAGGGCATATGTATCTAGGATGTTTCTCCAGTCACATCATTGGGCCATAAAAGAATCTATCTAGCCCTTTGTCATCTAGATTTCCTTTTCAATGAATTCTTTATACATGTCCACCCAGTCACGGAAGTGCTCCTTGAGGTCCTCATGCCTTTTGGCCTTGTTCTACCATGTGCTTATTTCAATGATCGACTTTTATCGGATAGCGCGTACCTCCTCCATAGAGAGGGTTTGATTTTCTTAGACAAGGTGACTCATGTTATGGTTGACCTGCACTAGTTGCTCTCTTAGCTGGTGGATGCTTTCTTCTAACAAATTATTTTGCTACTCAATGGTGGTCAACTTATTATTCGTTGCAATTAACTTTTTATTTTCTTCTTGTAGGGTGGTAAGGGCCTTGAGATGCGCATGGGTTCATGCTTCTACGATAGAAGCATCCCATAACACCTGCTCTCTTTCCTATGCTAGGTTTTTACTCTCTTCTATCATCTGAGCCAATTGCTTAGTTTGGAAAGCCTCCAGTATCTTAGGTAGGATCAATGAAGATGAATCTCACCTTTCAATCCTTAAGGTTGCAAGCTCTTGATGAAGCCTTTGAGCTTTTGCTTTTGCATGCTTGACCTTGTGCTCGATGATGACAAGTTTTCCTTTAGTAGAAATCAGTTCAGACTATGCTACAATGACATCACTGGGGATGTCAAACAAGGAGGTCATTACCTGCCCTATTTGTAGTAGCCTATTTAACACATCCTCATGTTCAGCTAGAGTCATGGTGGGACTAGCCAATGTTTGCACATTCTATGCGCCTGTGAGATCCGTCGGTGGTACAACAGGGACATTAAAGGATTCTTTAATATGATCCTTGATAATGTTCGTTGCACCCACCAGATCCTAGTGCTGCATGACTACAACTGTAGCCCCTTCACCAGTTTCAAGTAGTACTTGAAATGATGTGGTGTTCCTAGAGATTTGTTGTAACCACTGGGCCTCTCATCTGGACTGGAGTGAAACCTATTCTATGGCAGGATTAGCAGACACTGTGGGTTGGATTGCATCATCAAGAACTTGAAGGAGGCTTGACTCATCAGGTGTTCCTTAGCTTACAAGGTCTAAGATCTACCGAAGATGACTAAGTGTAGGACTATAATCATAAAGTGATGGCTGTTGCTGAGGTGGTTGAGATGACGATGATGGTTGTTCAGACTATAGTCTGTGGCTGGGTCCTACTTCCAGCTACTACTTGGCCTGCAACAAATAGTACCTGAGGTGTTCAATTTGTTTCTCTAGTTAGGCAATGTATCCCTACTCTAGTTGTTGCTCTTCCTGTTCTTCTTCCTCTCCAAGATCTTTTCTCAAAGGTACTGGTTTGAGCGGTTTTGCAAAAGAAGCATTTTGAGCTTTGCAAGATACATTATTAGTATAACTAAGGATTCAAGCATGTTAACAAAGTTTCTGGATTAGATAGGGGAACGACAAAGTCAGCTTCCCCATCTTCGCCTCTTCAAACTACCGCTCGATCTCCATGAAGTATAGTTGGGGAATGTTGGCTTGAAATTTTCCCATTAACACAACACATCCCTGAGTCACATAGGTGGATAGACGATTGAGCCCCTTCATTGGGAATAAATGATATGTCCCAATTTTGAAATAGGTACGCTCTTCCAACCTCAGTCCATTGTATGACTTATTCTTGTCATTAAAAGCACATTTCAACCATAGCTTACAACTCTTTGGATCAGGTTGGGTTGACATAACCAGCAATCACGCTCCAACATTTGGCAAGTTTAGGGCTTCAGTGATTGCCTTAATAGAATAAGAGACTATGACTTCATCAATTCTTACAGTGGTACCTTCTTCTTTACCATGCTAAAAATAAGAAGTCTCCCCAAGGTACCATTCTGCATTTTCTGAAAAAATTGGCCAAAATGGAGATGCTTGCAATTGTGTCCTCACTGACTAAGGGGTGAACTCTATGAATGGCCCGAAGTTCATTTTGACAATGACCGAGGTCAATGTGGGACATGCTTGAATGGTAGCAAGGCATTCTGGTGACAACGTGAGTCGTTGTTGAAACACCGTGAAAATTTCAAGGCCTCGACGGTTCAACAAAAAGCTCGTGATTCAGGCGAAGGGTTGCAACGAGGCATGGCACAACAAGTTCCTTTTTAGTTTAAAAGCCTACCCTACCATGCTACGTGGCACAACACAAATGAATTCCAGAAGACAGAGCAAAACGATATGTGCACAACGGCAAGCTTTCGACTTTGCAAATTATCTATGTTTCGAGAACCTTAGCTTTTTGGCATATTACGCTACATTATGTAACATGGCGTAATGCAGCATAATTTCAAAAAATAATTCACCACAACATCAAAGACGACAAATGCCCAAAAACTTCAGCAAACACTTCAATTTTTTTTGCAAGTGCGCTGTTTTACGCTGAGTTACGCTATGAAGCGTAATCTAGCGTGGTGCAGCATAATCTAGTATGGTGCAGCGTAATACAGACATAGTGAAGCATCAGCAGTCGATGCGACGCAATACGCTCTCTAGCGTATTGTAGTGTAATCAAGAAATTGCCTGTCGACAAAGCTTCAACAAGAGCAGTTTACGCATCATTACGCTTTAGAGCGTAAGGTGGTGTGGTGCCACAAGCTTCAACAACCACCACTTCAAGTCAATGAAACTTTATAAATTTAAGACACACGTCATCTAAACCGCATCTTTCGCTTGAACCTAACCTTAAAAATGCTCCAGTTGACAAAGGCTAAAAGGGAGAGAGGCAAAAAGAAAAAAATTCTTTCTCCTAAGATTGAACGAGTCTTCTCTATGAGTGAATTTTCCTCTCCATGGATAATCGTTGACAGCTTTTGACAAGACAATAGAGAGAGTCAATAATCATAAGAATATCGAAGGGAATTGGCAAGAATCTCCAGTCAAGAATAGTAGGTTGACAGACATCCTACTTCAGACCGGCTCCTTTGTACACCGCTAGAATGAGGTAGATCGACCCTTGCTTGCTTTATCTTTGAATAGTTTTCTTGTTATTGGCACTTGCTTCGTCCCAGATCGAAGTCTGCATGTAATGATAGTATTCAATACATTTTTTTTCGTGAGGTGAGTCCCAGATCTCAGGATTGCCTGCGTTCTAAATCTGATCTCTTATGCCTTATATATATGTCATAAATTTTGCAAATCATTGTAAACCTACTTCATCATTTTCGATTGCCCGCTAAGATAAAAATATTATATTTTCCCGTAAAGATCCATCATTTCATTACCCAAATATCACAAAATTTTTACTGATCAAGTAAGTCCTTGTCTAATCGACAAGACCATTCAGGGCACCTTGGATTCATTTTCTCTCTAGCATGGTCCTCGCACGGATTCAGGGTTAAAATTGTGTACGCGGACTTCTGTTCGGTATTTTTAGTGACCGATGTTTTCCGTCATTATAGTTTTCTGGCGCTAGAAAATGGTTACATTAACCACAGCTATTGACACTGGCAATCTCGAAAACACTTGGACTCTGCAAGTTGCGCCTTCTATGGTTGAGCAACCAACTAGTCTAGTGCGATCACACTGCTCCCTCAGGCTACAAAATACGGACCCTGAGGAACAAGCTCAGCGCAGGGAACACTACAATTTCCTCTATGCTAAATTAGCAGCAAACCTACCCATGTATTCGCAAGAACTTGAGGAAAAAAGAGAGTACGAGTTCATGTACTGCAACGGGAAGGAATTTATTCCTTCACCTTACACTAATGTGCCCCTGACAGATCAACAAAAGTGGATCTTAGATCTAATGTTGATGGCAAAAACATCGGCAGAACAACTAGAGGTTTTGTCCCATGATGAAACGCTTCACGATGGGCAAGACGATCTAGAATCTCATTCTGAAGGGGGTAGTCATGCTGATTTCACCATGGATCCTCCCTGTACGACGTCTCGCATAAATCCATTATTCATGGTTACCACGCCCCTAACACTATTTGATACCAATCGAGTCCCGCATTCACCACGCTTACATTTTCTATCTCTGACTATACTTCCAGGCGAAGGTCCATCACAGATCATTCCTTAGCAGGTGCAATTACCTAACCCACCCCATCGTGTGCCTACGCCTACATTGTCGCACGTACATGTAGCGCCTACGTTCCAATTGCCTACAACACCAACTTTGCTCCTAACTCACACGACAGAGCCTGCCACCACAACATGGTGGGCTCCCAACATGTCTCTTGTTGTCCATCTTGTGCAAATGCACCACCATCCCCACCATCAAAGTCAAATCCCACAAACGCTAATCCCAGCTACAGGATCTCTGTTTGTGCCTCCTGCTACACAAGTAGCATATCCAATGGCATAGCCGATAGTGGTTGCCCCATCCGCACTAGTTACCGGATGGTGGATGCCACAAGTGGCACCACCTGCAAGGACCATCCTGATAGCACTGACCATTGGCCAAGCTGCCACCTCCGTTCCGCCACCCGGTGTGGCTCCTCCTACCGTGCCATAAATGACCTCGTCGTCTACTGGGCTGGACCAAGCCTTCCAACTCATTCAAACCCTCATAGAGGAGGTCAAGCATCTCAAGGCTGCTGGTTTTGACACAGTACAAGTCATGGATTTCTACCATGACGATCCTATTAGTCCAGCAGTCCTTGTCCTATCACTGCCACCAGGGATGCCCCTTCCCCATTTCACAAAATACAATGGGGAAGGTGATCCCAATGCCCACCTGGTCACTTTCAAGTTAGAATCCTTATTATTGCAATAATGTCCACATACTATAATCCATGTTTTTGCTATGTCCTTAATGGGTAAAGCTCTAGACTGGTATCGAGCCCTCCCATGCACTTCCATTTCAACTTTGGAAGAGCTCTTAACCCAGTTTGTGACTCGCTTCAAATATAACCTGAAGCCAGAATTCACGCTAGACCAGCTCATGGGAGTTAAGCAAGACCCGCTCAAGCCAGTCCAAAAGTTCATACAGCAGTGGAGTGCTACCTTGAATGAAATTCACGAACCCATCGTGAAAGCCCATTTACTGGCAATCTTCAAGGGAGCAGTTAACGAATTTATCAAGTCTAAACTATATTAACTCGTTCCCCTTACCCTCAGCCAAGCCTTTGCTCAGACTAAGAGCATCTAAGATGTGGCGAAGGCTAGCAAAGACCCAGTGTATGTGGTCTACAAGAATGCTCACAGCAAAGGCAAGGACAAAGGCAAAGCCACAACAATGACAGTTGCGGCGGTTGCTGAGGGGGCCAAAAAGAAGAACAATAATAAGAAAACGCCTGCAGAGCCTGATGAGCCAACAACTAGCTCGAACAGCGCTGACCAAGAAATCCCTTCTACCCCTGAAGCACCTTCGAGGCCTAAATTTGAGCGTAAAGATCACTCAAACTACACAACCTTACCTGTAAAGGCTTTTGAACTCCTCAAATAATTACTGGGAACTGGCCATATTCGACACAAAATAGTGTCCGAGGAAGCTCTGAAATGCCACAGACGCCATTGTTAGCTACTCAAGAACCCTTCTTTGGCCCAGCCTAATGAACCGCCAGTTCCTAAAAAGTTTAAGTTGGACCGGTTCTGCGACTACCACCAATTGTGTGGCCATGACACAGACTACTATTGGGCGTTGATGGATGACATTCAGCATCTGATAGATTAAGGTGACATGATCCTAGATAGTAGTAGTCCGACACGTCTGGAAAACCAGGCCATGCATGTGTACCAAGACCCATTGAATGCAGGTAACGCAGGGTACACAATCAATGCGGTAGGGGCAGAGGACGATAATCAGGCGTAGTCGAAACAGCCTTTCGTGTTGCAAACGCATCCTCACTCGCCCCAAATAATAGGTCCGTCAGCGTCGATGAGTGGCGCTCCAAGGAAACCTTTCATTCTTCGAACTCTATCTCAGAATGCTTCCCGACAGCCCCCTATTATTAAAGCCGCGACCCAACCCACGCCCACATCCAGGGCACCCTTAGTCATCAGGGTGCCAAAATCATCAACTATACCTCCTATGTAGGGGAAATCTTCTAAATCAACCTCTCGTACTATTGATGCAGCCAAGGACCCTTGTACGTTGGGGTTTTCAAAACCTCAACCCCTCACTTCTATACCCTTGGCCCCGCTTACTATAAACGACAAGGTCACACAAATGCAACCATCTCCTCCCGGCCAAAGGAAACACAACCCTCGGCCAAATGTCACTCCTCCCCGTGAAATTCGCCTCTTAGGACGAATGGAGGAGGAAAAGGATGACAAATAGCCTGGTCATGAGCGGGATCCCTACGATGCCCTAGCACAAGTCAAACAGGCTCTGAAACAAAAAATACAACATTGAGCCTTTACGACTTGCTCATGACGTCGCGAGGCTATGGTTCGCATGCTAACTTCTATACCTGTGGATGAAAGCCTATTGGTGGACGAAGAAGAAATCCATTCTATCATGCTTCCCCCCATCGCTAAAAAAATTGATTCTACCTTGTTGACCTTTCACGATGAATCCATTAAGGACAATCCTGAAGGTCAGGTGACAACGACGCCCATGTTCATCACCATCCGGGTCGGCCAACACCGGATACGGAGAGTACATGTAGATGATGGGGCCGCCACAAATGTCATCCCGTATCCCATAGTGGATAAATTAGGCCTGATTGATCAGATCAGTCCTACAACGACATCATGCCTAAAATCGTTCAACAGGGTATGAGTGTAGGTCAAAGGGATGGTCCATATCAACTTTGTGGCAGGGGACCAGTTCCCTACAGATGCTACATTTATAGTCGTTGAGGAGATGCCCGAATTCAATTTGATCCTTGGGAGGTCTTGGTTAGCCCAACTGAGGGTAGTTTCATCACCCATCTATCAGGAAATCCATTTTCCTCACGTAGAAGGAGAAGTGATTATCCGCAGTGATGAAATAACCCCTCAGGCTATTAATAACATAGAGACAAAACAAGGGTCAAAAATCGAAACGCCTGAGAATCAATCCCTTGTCCAACTACTAGAGCAAGCTGAAATAGTGGCTGATGATAGCCTAACTTGGGCTGAGCTACCATTCCAAGGAGAAGATGGTGATGCAAAGGAAAAGGGCCATAAATCCCCCCGTCCTTATGCACCATTAAAGATCAAAGCAATTAAGAAACGGCTACAGAGTTAGCTAGTTAACGATGATATTTGACGATTACAGTTCCATCATCTATTCTATTCACGCTTACCAGTTATAATTTATGCATGTATTTACGCTTTCCGCTAGCTAGTCTCATTATGCTTATGTTTATCTTCATGCTTCATGTTTATGTTTACATTTTCACCAGTTGTCTTCCTTACTCCTATTACTCAAAAGGCCCGAAATGGCCTTAAACTAGCAATTTCACTTATGCTTTGTATTTGAATTTTGTTTACGCTAACAATCCAAAATTCATTTATGCTCTATACCTAAATCTTATTTACACTCTATACCTGAATCTAGTTTACACCTTATACCTGAATTGCGTTTGCGCTTAGTACCTTAATTCATGGCTCGAAATGGCCTTAAACTATCCATGGCCTGAAATGGCCTTAAATTATCCATGGCCCAAAATGGCCTTAAACTATCCATGGCCCAAAATGGCCTTAAACTATCCAGGGCCTGAAATGGCCTTAAACTATTCATGGCCCAAAATGGCCTAAAACTAATCACAACCTGCCATAGCTTAAAACTGACGATCTAATGTTTATTTGATTCCTTCACTCACATAGCAAGGGTCCGAAATGGCCTAAAACTATCCAGGGCCTGAAATGGCTTTAAACTACCTATGGCTCGCAATAGATTTAAATTATCTATTTCAATCACACCTCACCCCTGCACTACTCAAAAGCTCGAAAGGTTGTAAACTAACAATTTCATTTACGCTTTACATTTGAACAAATTAGTAGTTAGCAATGGCTTCAAACTAGTAACTGCATTAACACCACTCTCAAAACTAATTACGATTTACAATAACATCAAAACCTACAATCCTACTTGCACTTTACATAAAAAAGAAAATAACAAAGAAGACCATCAAAATTAACACCAAAATTTGTTTCAAATGCATTAAAAGAAAAAATATTGTCTCTTGTTTCATTACACCACAATAAAATTTGAGGCTAATTCAGCCATGCTACGCGTCCCCCTTGTTACCACTATCTCCTGTATCCCCCAGTTCAACTTCTACTTCAAGGAGGTCATCCTCATAGGGGCCACCCTTTGCATGAGGGACCCCTTCATGAGGGCGGTCATCTTTGTCAAGCTCTTCAGTGGGGGGTTGTTCACCATGGCGTCAACTAGCTTCATTATGCTCTATTTCCTGTAAACCTTCTTCATGAGGACTACCACCTTTGGTAGCTTCACCTTGCTGAGGATTCTCCTCAGGTCGCTCTTGCGATCAGACATCATACATATATTAACATTGTCATCAAAACTAGGTATAACAAAAACACAATAATATTGCAACTAACCTGTAATGGTCTAGCATCAGCAGCAAAGGGGACTTGTTCTAAGCCAATCCACAGACGTTGCATGATTTCGTCCTCAATGAGCTTAGACCAAACCCCGTCCCCTAGATTAGTTCCAGCCTTTACCTTCCCCTTTTCCATGGAAGTCCATCGAGGTGGTTCAGGGAAGAAAGAAGGGATGGTAGTCTCACCTCTGGGTAGAGTCACTTCCCTTTCCGGAAAGGCACTCACCGTCACCTATTCCTGGAACTTTTCAAATGCTTTGGAAACACCAATAACATCAAGGAATAGCCGAAGGGACTAACCCTCAACGACAGAGTCCCTATAATGTTGACGATAGGCAGCACTTTCTTGTTTATAGACTTGTTTATGATCTTTTTGCGTCTGCCCCCACTCCTAGATACTCATGCTAAAGTCCTTCTAGTCTTGGTTCTTTTGAGCCAGGAGATCCATTTGCATATGTTGCTCGATTAGTTCGCGACTAGTTTGGACACTGTTCCTGACGACACTCCAATAACGGGCGTAGTCAACAATAGCTATCCTCCAGTCCTCGCCTCCCATTCCCTGGACTTGCAGGAATTCATTTCGTGATCTTAAATCCCAAAATTCATTACGTAGAGCCGTCCTCTCCTTCTCCAACTTTGCAATCTCTTCCAAAGGTCCCCATTTATGCTTTGACATTCCCACAAGGAGCAAGTCGAGAGTACAACACATTTACGCTTTTGATGGGGGTTTGGTGGCATCTAAATTGATAGGCTCTAATGGATCCCATCTGAGGCGATCTCCTAATAGCATAAAATAATAGTTTGACATGATTAGGTAGCGCAATGCCATAGTAAAATAATTTCTGCGTAATGATCGTAATGTACTAGCTTCAGGATCAATTCGCTCTAAGCGACTGATCATGTCTTGGATGACGCCTTCCATGAAGGCGAATTTATCAGGAAATTTACCCCAGGATTGAGTCACCATTGTTGCCAAGTGTACGCTCTGGTCACCTGTTACATAGAATACATTCCATATAAGGACATGACTGAGACATTACGATGACCAGCACAACCTTTAGAATTTGTCTAAAGTCTACTATACTGTAAGAATTAATTTTATCGAGTAACAAACCACTTGCCTTGTCTAGTCCCGGCCGAAGGGACTTCGGCATCCTCGACTGCTACTTCCTCTTCCAGTGCAAGAGCTTGTTCACTCCTCACCTTATTGATTGGGGCCTCCTTTTCTGAAACCGAGGCCCGATCTCTACGCTGTAAGACTATAGCCCTTGTTTCAGGGACCAACCGTTCCACAACCCTTTCCTTCATTGTCATGCAACATAGCTAGTTAACATAAGATTTCACTTTTGATCAATGAATATTACGCTATGCAATAGTGTCTCTACATAAATCATAACCATTGGTACATTTCACCACTTACTGCCTGGAGGATTACTCCTCTGAAACCTGATTTGCATTTTCTTCACCACGCCACCCACTGGCTCGGTAGATTCCTCAGTCAAGCAACGCTTTTTCCGTGGCACCGATGAATCCACTATCTCGGCAGCTAGACGCTTCCCCCTTGATACATCGCTAGTGTAAGAGGGAGGTGCCCCACCCACGCTATCTTGGCCCCGCATTCGAGGTGCCACCATACTTCTAGTTGTTACCAACAACGACTCCCCAATCCCTTCAGGAGGGTCTTGTGATTAGATAGTACTAAAGATATGGGAGATCCACTGTTTGGAAATCTGACTATGATCTTGTTGCACCCAGACGCCATTCCTTTGGACTACCAGAAATTCAACAAAATGCCAAAAACAAGATATGAAGAAGTCAAAATGCACATTGAAACAGGACTCAAGCTTCTCATGAAGCCTGACCATCTCAACGCACAAGCCTTCGGCAAAATAGCTCGCCCAATTGAATCGTGTCCCCTCCTCTAGGACCTCTCGCATAATTCGGGCCTACTCAATGGTGAGGAATCTCCCTTGTGAGAGTGTCTTAGGGAAGGCCTGGGCCCGGAAAAGAAGGTAAATAGTATGGGCTACCACCAACTCGATCCTTTCAGCNAGATGTGTGATGGAAAATTCCTCCATTTCCTTTGCCTTTTGATCCTGGTAAGCTTTATCATGATGATGAATTATGTCAATGTTATCAGTTAGTATTGGCTTACCTATTATTTTGTGTTAGCAGTCAGGGAATCATGGGAGATTACGATCATGGCCTCCGGTTGCAAGGCCAATAGTCTCCTCTTCCGTTATGGTGATATAAAGGAGGCTCAACGTTGGCTTGGCCATAGAGCGGCCCCAATTGTAGTAACCAATAACATTTGGGAGGCTAGGCTAATGGACCTTTTTTCNAATTCATCATCATGATAAAGCTTACCAGGATCAAAAGGCAAAGGAAATGGAGGAATTTTCCATCACACATCTGCAACGGTGAGGGAAGGGTCTAAAGTCCACTTCCTATCTAGCCATCCGAGTTTCTTGCATCTAGAAAAGAAGTCGGCATAACGGCTAGGGTATTCTGGGATCTTGAACGTCAGCTGTTCCATGACGGCAACCTCCATGTTGCTGATAGAAGTAAACTCCCCTATAGCCCTTTCGGCCAATGATAATGTATCATTATTGCCTAGAAGATCGCTTTCATTGATGAAAAATCTACACCATAGACAATTCCTTTACGCTCAATACGTATCTAAATAGTAGTTGGCACATTGCAAAACTGCGAATCGAAACAAAACTTACCCGCCTGCGTAATGCACGGTACTAGGGGGATTCTGAAAGTAGGTTGTGAGATGATGAGCCACGAAAAAAGTGTTATAGGCATGGTAGCAGTTAAACCTGGGCATCTCCTAGATCTAGTATAAACACCTTAAACCCCTAACGCTCTGTTCGAGGTCTTGCGCCCTCACATTTTCGATCGCACCGTCTGACAGAAATGCCAAGATGCTTTGTGTCGAGCCAACCAATAGCATCTCTAAAATGGCAGCAGCTTCATTTCCTGGTAGATGTGACCAGAAGATTATGGTGTAATTGCGAAGCAAAAATTGCAAAAAATCCCACGCGCCCCTTCGGAACCATACCGCCTCCTGCTTTAGACGAGCATGAGGAGGAGGAACATTGGCCGCGAGAACATGAATGCAGCATAAAACACCCACGATGTCCAGAACAATTAGGACAGGCTTTAGCATAATACTGTATGAGAAAAAACGTATTATTGTCAGATAAACTATTTAGACAGAAACATTCATCACGCTACACTAGGGTTCGCCCAATTCTCAGAAAATTACAGAGTACACTGAAGATGCATGACCAAAATCTCCCAAACCCTTGCAATGACTCAAGGTCCATCTTTGACAATGGTGATGAAACCAACACTGCATATTACCCGAGCATACCAGATAACTATTACAAATGATGAAAAAGAAAAGAAAACAGGACTCCGATTACGCCACACATGGATACAATACTCAGATGTTTTTCAGCTATACATTACATCTACACAACATTACTCCATACTCCCTAAATTTTCGTGACAATACAAAGTCTGTCAAATCGCAATAGCCTAGCTCGTGTAAACAAACATTAACACCCGGCGTAACATGTGTATTCAAAATAAAAACAACTACAACGCTGTAACAAACGTGACAATAGTGCAAAGGAGTAGACGACGACTTATTGGTTAAGCAGAGTAACTTCTCGAGCCTCTACTCTGGCCTATGAAGCCTGCTGTAGACTCTATTGCACTTCGTCAATCTTGGCCAACTTGCCATTCTTTCCTTTGACCTTTGGTGCCATGGCTGCAATCGAACAAAATCTTCGTAAAGTCGTCCACTCACACTCTGCTTACACTCCCTTCTTTCTATAGCTAGATCCTAAATTGGCGATATCAGTAACCTGTTTTGAGTATGAACCATTGGTTTATAAACAGAACACTTGAAACTAACTGATTCTTTCTGCTCGATTGACACGGAACTTTCCCAAAATGCGGGTGTCAGTATGACATGGGACATGAAGATGAGGGCATTAATTTCATAGATATCGCGCGAGTTACGGTCCGAAACGACCTTAAACTAATATGTAGCTTATCACCTCATAATCTGGTCGCATTAACTACTGTCTGTACAAAATTTCAAATCCACTTATTTCGACACACTAGACATGCCATGTTGCATCTTGCATCCTATTTCATACTCTAGCATCTAGAAAGCCTAGCTTGCCATTTCGTTTTGTAAACTGTGTGTATTTGTAACGGTCCACTAAGACCTTAAACTAGAAACTTCTTTAACATGCAATTCTGATGCAGAAACAAACAAACATTTATCATTCAACATATTGACAGAAAGACAATGTAACAACTTCCATTTTTTGGCGATTTTGCAGGGCCAATTTCAAATGGATGCAGCTTTATCCATACCCTTAGTCTTGACAGGGCCACATGGGAAGATCACTAGACAGTTCAATCACACACTAGTAGGAACACACCTTTCCCTTTATGATGCAGCCATAGCAACATTGGAAACATTCCCAGACTGGCCAAAACATTTGGCCCGAACACTTGACCTGGAGGCTGGTGATGTAAGCGAAGACCCCCTTAGTGAGGTCCCTGTGGTTACGCACAAGGGTGAAAATAAAACTCTTAGGGTTAGTTCTCTCCTAGACCAATAGATGCAAAGTGACATAACATTAGTTCTCCAAAACAATGTTGCTGTATTCGCGTGGTCATATGAAGACATGCCAGGCTTAAACTCGAGATTAATACAACACAACATAATCTTAGACCCATGCATCAAACCAATTAGACAAAAGGCACGAAAAATTAAGCCAAAAATTGTGCTAGTAGTGTATAATGAAATCACCAAGTTGTATCAGGCTGATTTCATTCGCGCGATCGATTACTCAGACTGGGTGTCCAACATCGTAGTTGTTTCTAAGAAAATGGGAGGTATACGCATCTGCATAAACTTACGGGATCTGAACAAAGCTATAATTAAGGACAATTTCCCACTACCGAGTATTGACCAATTGATCGACACAATAG
>MNCI01028442.1:0-17347 GCA_015680685.1 Gnetum montanum | reverse complement strand
TAGATGAAAATGGATGTGAAATCTACCAATATGAACATCCTAAGGTGTGTTGCCCAGTGGTATCACATCTATAGTAATATGGGGTGTACACATTAAATCTTAGATTAGTAAACCAGCAAATACCCAATAGTTGCCTTATCCATAAGGCAACTATAGATAATAGTTTCACTAATAAACATATTACCCAAGCAGAGTGCTATCACAACCTAAGGAGTAGTACAAGTAGTGGTAACATCCATAGTCATGGGGGATGCCGCTATTGTGATAACTTTATCCCTATAGGCAAATGCTCCTTATGGATATTATGTTTAGCAATTAGTATTCTTACATGACTCCTCTAGTCACACCTCATTTCCTTACCACTACTACCCTCTAGAATACTATAGAGCATCTTCTTTAAGGGGGGAGTCTCCTTTTTCCTTTCATCCTCTACACCACCCATCAACTCTTCCACGACAACTAACTACACCTTGGTACCTGCTCCATCTATGCAGGGTGAAATCCCTACATAGCCACAACAATGAAATGTTGTGAGGATAATGAATCTATAACCATATATCCATATGAGTGGTTTAAAACCAGAGCCTCGTACGAAGTCATTCTTTAGAACCAATAGCACCCCAAAGATCTTGCAAACATTTGTGGCTATTAACCCTACTATATCTACCTCTAAAAATTCTATCGAGCGACCTTCAAACAAAATATCTCCCCAAATCCACATTGTCATGTTGACCCATGCTGTCATAGATTAGATAAAGGCTAGCCACATTTCTAGCAAAAGATTCAATCCTAGGAGTCCCCTCATTTACTTATAGATTGTAGAAAATGAACCATGTAAGGCACTTTTGGATTTAGGTTCTAGAGTCAACTTGATTTTTGAAGAAATGTATAAGGCTTGGAACTTGCCTCCTTTGAAGAGAGCAACATCAAATTAGAGCTGGAAAATCAGTCCATCATTGTTCCTCTAGGGTTGGTGGAGAACATTGTGATCATTGTTTGTGGATAATCATATCCTATTGATTTTCTTACGATCCATGTAGAAAAATTACAAGAGAAACTTATATATTATTATGGGAAGGGCATGGATAAGCACAATTGATGCCAAGATGAGGATTTGAGATCTTTCCTTGGAAAATTCCAAGGAAAATGAATTTGGTAAAGTTGAGAGGAAGAGAGTTCCATGTAGTGCATATAGTAACATAGGGTGCCATTGCATGAAGAAATTGCGGACCATCAAAGATACATCACTTCAAGTGTATAATTAGTGTGTTGAAACAACAATGATTCCAAGGTGCCTATATGCAATAGCTACAAAATAAGAAGGTACCTAGTGGCTAATAATAGATGATCAAACTGAATGCACCATGTGCATGGAATCATTTGAGATCCTGACCATCACTTATATTAAAAGCATGAATAAAATTAAGCAACCCAATTGCCAACTCTCCAATGCACAAAATGAAATGAATTGGGGAGAGTTGGAAATCCATAATAACTTTAAGTAAGAGCTCCTTGAACTAAAGGCTTTACTAGTAGGCATGGAATATGCCTTTCTTAACAATGGCAATCTACTAATCATCAATGCTAGACTTGCTTCTTAAAAAAAATAGAAATTTTTGAAGGTGGTAAAAAAATGATCAATAATATTTACTTGGTCATATCATGAGCTTATAGAAATAGATTCATGGATATGCTAGCATTGTATTTATATAGACCCCTCCATCAAGCCAAAAAGGTAGTTGCAACATAGTTTGAATCCCAAATTGAAATAGGTTGTCAAAGAGGAGATTGAATAACTCCTCAAGGTTGGGTTTACCTAATCGATTACAGATAGTGAATGGATTAACCCACTCATTATTGTTCTAAAGAAAGGAGAAAAATGGAGAGTTTGCATAGACTTTAGGCTGTTGAACTTAACAACCTACAAAAATCACTTTCCATTATCATTCATTAACAAAGTGTTGAATACCATAGTAGGACATTGCTATTACAACTTCATGGATGGTTATAGTATTTATAACCAAATCTAGTTAGCTTTAGAGGACTAGGCCAAAACTACATCTACAAGTGCTTAGGGAGCTCTTGCATACAAATAGATGCCATTTGGCCTTTGCAATGCCCCCACAACATTTTAACAGTTGGTTCTCAGCATTGTCCAACAACAAATTGGTAGTAGGGTAAAAGTATTTATGGATGACTTCTCTACCTATGGGGCTACATTTGAGCAAGCCTTGGACCATCTTGAGTAGGTACTTTAATGTTGTGTGGAGACTAAATTAAAGCTTAATTAGTAGAAGAGCTACCTGATGGTCCAAGAAGGAATTGTATTGGGGTGTAAAATTCTAAGTAAGAGGATTGAGGTGGATCCAAAAAAAGTATGAGTCATACAAGAAATCACCAAGAAACTAGACATAGTAAAAAATATAAGGTCATTCCTTGGCCACACTAGTTATTAGAGATGCTTCATCAAGAGCTCTGAAAAATCACTAAACCATTGGTGGAGCTGACAAGGAAGGATGCATCTTTCACTTGGACTAGGGAATGTGAGGATGCATTCCAATAGTTAAAATAAAAGCTCATTCAAACTCTTATTCTATGTTGATGGAATGCGATATCGCATGGGCCACGATATCGCGTACGCGATATCGCGGTGTGTCGCCAAGTCTATAAATAAGAGGCAGCTCTCCCTTGTTTCTAAGTCTAGGCCTAGACTGTAGTGAAACTCTGGCAGTTTTACCTCTCCTGAGATAGAATAATTTCCATGTGCCTACAGTAGAAACTCCAAAGTGAACGGATCTTTATTCGAGCAAATATTGTACCTGAACACAAGTTTGTGTATGGAAATAAAGACGAACTTCTTGGATAAACCTTGTAGTGCATGGACTAAGCTAAATAGGCTAATTAGGACTTTATTTACTATTATTTATTATTTATCATTTAAATGCTTTATTAGTTAATTAAATCTCTCTCAACCCTTCTCCCATAGTTAAGTGCATTCAGTATGACTACTTCGAGCACGTGCGTTATGCTTGGTAATCTCAGTAATGAATAGCGTTTGGTAGCCAAGGTTGCATTGGTTCAGGGTGTGAATGGTAAGTGGGAACAGATGTTGATGCTAGGTTAATTAAGGCTTAGTTAGTTAGTTAAATTTAGTCAATTAGTCTCTTCACCCTTCACCTTATTAGCATAGGAGTTAAAATAGAAAATATATAAAAATCACATACCTTAGACTTACTTATCCATACAACCATGACAAATACAAGTAAGTCTAGGAAGGTAACAAATGATTAACCTTAAGTGTTCCATGAGGTGTGTAGGCACTTAGTCTGCAAAGTTTGATCGGATCATGTATGTAACGCTTGTATTTGAGTGTAGGGTTACCTCGCCCCTCATCATATGTGCACCTAACTAGTTCAAGCCATTTCACATTATGATTAACACATCCAATTATGCTTTGGAAGCCATACTTACACACTTGGATGATCAAAGATACACCTATTATATCCATTATGCAAGCTAAAGCATTGTAGGTGCACAATTAAACTACATCATCACAAGAAAGGAAATCATGGTAGTGGTGTATGCCTTAGTGAAATTCAGGCATTATGTGCTTGGATATCAAGTTTTTGTGCACACAGATCGTAGTGCTATTTGGTTCCTCATGAACAAATCAATGGTAAGCCCCTGTGTCATATGGTGGTTGGTGATCCTCTAGGAGTTCAATCTCACTATGGTGGACAAAAAAGGGATTAAGAATGTGGTCGATAACCACTTGTCTTGGTTACATTGGGATAGTAAAGAAGATGAAGGACCTTTATTTAACCAATTTCTAAATGAACTCCTATTTGTCAAAGTTATTGAAGGTTAGAATCCTAGAGATTCCAACTAGTATGATGAAATCCTCTATTATCTACTCAATCAAGAGCTGCCATAGGAATGGGATACCAGGAAGAAACAATAGTTCCTTCACTAGGCCAAACACTACAAAGAGATCAAGGGCAACCTTTACAAGGTTTGCACCAATGGCTTGGTATGATTGTGCATGCCCAATAGTGATCAACTTCAAATCCTTCAAGATGCTCACAAGGGTCCTTATGGAGGACATTATGATAGGAGGAGGATGATTGTTAAAATCCTAATGGTAGGATATTAATGGCCAACAATCTTTAGGGATGCTCATCAGTTCTCCTAATTGTGTGAACATTTCCAATAAGGTGGAGGGATAACTATAGAGGATTTAACCATTGAAACCTTTCGATCTATGAGGCATTGACTTCTATGGGCCTATTAACCCCATGTTCAATGGAAAGATGTACATGATTGTCATAGTTTACTACTAAAAAAATGGACTAAGGCTAATGTTGTTGCCAACTATTCATCCTCTATGACAACATAGTTTGTACAATAGAATGTGGTAAATAGGTTTGGTGTGCCAAGGGCACTAATTTCTAATAATGGAACATATTTTATAGGTGCAAATTTTTGGAAACTCATGTAATGCTTGGGGGTAGAACACAAACTCACAACTCCATACCACCCCCCAAGTTAATGTTCAAGTAGAAGTCACAAATAGAGAAATAACTAGAATACTAACCTATAAAGTTAGTAGATACAAGAAAGATTGGAGCACAAAACTCAATGATGCTCTTTGGGCTTATTGGTCAACATGGAAACTTCATATAAGTTATTCCCTTTATGAGTTAGTGTATGAAAAACTTCAAACTCTTCCTATCCAAGTAGAGCTTTGTACACTTTCAATGGCTTCTAAACTTGACCTTGATTTGAATCTAGCCCAAAGAGAAAGATTAATGATATTAAATATGCTAGAAAAAAATTAATTAGTAGCTCTATCCATGAATGAAGTGCACAAGGCACACACCAAACAACATCATGACTTAAAGATAAGGAAAGTTAGATTCCAACTAGGAGATAAGGTTTTTTAGTGGAATCTCATGCATGTTCCCCAACACATGAAATTCAAAACACTATGGGAAGGACCTTATATTATTCATGCAACGTTTCCATCTAGGGCCATGATGATTTACCACCCTTCTAGGCAAAACAAGTGGTTGCTAGTCAACGTTCAACAAGTGAAACCTTTTCTAGAATCAAGGGTAACTAGTGGCAAGAACACCTCAATCCATGGCCAAGCACATTCTATCTTTTAGGTCTTCTTCTTCCAACTAAATTGTGGTGGAGATGGCCATCCATGCTAGGATTTTGTGACAGCTTATCAATTTTTAAAATTCTTTGTTTTATACCATTCTTTATACAATTTTAAATTTCTTGACTATTTTACAACTTATTTTATATATTTTCCCTTGTTTATTTTTCCTTACGTCATGTTTTCTTCTTTGTTATTCGTAAGGAATCTTGCATTTTTGCTATAGTTGCTATTACTGGAAGATCATTTAAACTTGTACTTCATGTTTGGATTGATTCTTCAATGACTAGATTTTATTTTTGGATTATGAAATTGGCTTATTTGTAAAAGATCGTGCAATCATCCATATTGTGATTTCTGCAATAGGCTAATCTATATGACTTGAAAGAAGAACTTCCTTATGAATATTTTTTCTTGTAAATATTTTAGTCTTATGTCTTTTCCAAATTCTATTGGAATTAGTATAAGCACTCCCATGGTAAGACTTCTTGTAGGCATAAGATATTAGCATCAAAATCTTGTAACTCTATTAAGATGCATGGGTATTGATACTTATGCCAGTCCAAGGTCATTATGGACATAGTAGATATTATTTTTCACTAGCTAGAAATCTTGTAAGCACATTGTATGTTGTAACTTTCATTCTTATTCTTGAATTTACTCTTGGGTTATTTCTCCTCATGGGTATCATACACCTTGTTAAAACAAGATTATGATTCTCCATGATGATCAATCTAATACATGATTTGATTATAATATGAATTGGTATGTATCTTCTTGATTATTTGGGTTCATCAAATTGATTCTCCAATTAATTTTTGGTTAGTAACAACTAGCTACATTACCTAGACTCTTAATGACCTTTCTACCCTTCTAAAGACACTAACTTTGGTAGTGCAACTAATGATACATCAAGGGTTACTGATCTAAGACTAAATATTAGCATAGGCTAAGCATCTAATCCTAAAGTCCAAGATGGCCCAAGAATTTAAATCTATTAATCCAAAAAATTAAATTATTAGGAATGGTTATTCATTATAAGTTATGGTCTCTTAAGGCATAGTTTAAGATATCACCTATTTTTCAAATACCTAAATGATAAATTTGACCTTACCATTGAGTTTAGAAGGATGAAAAATGTTAGAAATGATTATTCATATGTTAGAAATAGGCATCATCTGCTCAAGTTATGCTAAAATTAAGCCTTGAAGGGTCTTAAGGCATCTTGTTGGGCAAGGAGTAAAATCTAAGTTTTGAAGCTCTATGGAGTAGATTTGACTTAGCCATTATATCAAGAGGTTGAAATTTGTAGGACATGACTCTTCATTCATTGAAAAAGTCTTCAAAATAAAACATTATGGCTTTGAAAGTCCAAAACTTTGGGCATGGAAAATGAGACTTCTTGAGAGATCATCTATATTAGTACCACTCCATGACAAGTATGCTTAATTACAAAACTTTTACCAAAATTGTTACCACTTCATCAAAATGTCTTATGTGTTATTTTTTTGCATTTTGATAATTAAATTATCTAGCTCAGAATTTGACATATTTTTTTTAAATTTCTATCAATAAATAGAAAAATTTAAACTTTTTCATCACTTGATGAAAATTTTTCTATTTGCTAGGAGGTAGGCATCAATGGTGCTAGTGGTACCATCAACAACCAAGGAGGTAGGGAATGATGACACTAGTAGATATCAAGGAGGTAGGTATCGACTAAAACATCATCAAGAAAATTCATGTTGTAACTTGTAACCTTCACCATCCAACTTGATGCATGATTTTATTGTAAATGTAAGGTTTGTAATCCATGAGCTACAATCTTGCATTCTTTAACTTTTTGAGGCTAAAAAATGCCTCATAAGTTACTACTACCTTACAATATAAGTGAAAAAGTAATGTTATGTCTATATTTGGGCTTGGGAAGGCTAAAACTACCTTGGGGACTACCAACTTTGGAATTTTCATGGGTTTTATGGTGGGTATGGCCTCGACTACGCTAGAGCTACACATACTAGTGGTGGAGTTGTTGGGTTTTCCATTTTCCTAGCAATGGCTAGCATAGTCACCACAATTTCTAGTAGTTGCAGCATGGCTAGTGTAGTCATCACAAACTCTTGGCAATCTTCACATGGCTAGTGTCGTCACCATAGTTCCCAATAGATTTCAACTATGCTAGCATAGCTCTCCAAGAATAGTGTAGTTGAGGTGAAGCCAATGTAGTCATAGAAGTCTATTTACTATTTTTAGTATCTAGTATGTTTTGATGGCCATGGGGTGTTAAAAATTATCACAAGTGGATAACTATGCTAGTAATAATGGGTTGTTACACTTGCAAACAATACCAATTTGTCAGCAATAATGGTAGAAATTTGTAGCCTAAAATTAGTAACCTTATATCTTATAAAAGCTGAACTTGAATACATTAGTTAGGTTTAGAACATTTTTGTAACCATACAA
The DNA here is from genome assembly GCA_015680685.1 of Gnetum montanum. Taxonomy (NCBI): domain Eukaryota; kingdom Viridiplantae; phylum Streptophyta; class Gnetopsida; order Gnetales; family Gnetaceae; genus Gnetum; species Gnetum montanum. The sequence continues at coordinate 9,720 of MNCI01028442.1, read as the reverse complement.
CCTTGACAACCTTAAGTACTTTAAACCAATTTGACATTTGTAAGAGTTTTGGAGCAAATTGTTACAAATTCAAGTGAAAACTAGTACAAAACTCTTAATGATTAGGGTTGGGAAGTACCTGGATTGTGGAGTTTGACTATAGAATACAACTTGCCAGCTCCAACAAGCTTCAAGGTTCATCCAAATAAGCTTCTTGTGCATTTGAGCACACAATCTATACTCCTTGAACTCTATACCTTAGGCATTTTTGTTATTTCAATAAAGTTTATTAGTTTATTTATATTGTAGATTTCATTTCAAGTTTAATCTTATGTTAATTCTTAATGAAATTTGTAATTTTATTTTGTTTTTTTTGTTTACAATCTTTAAGTCCCTAAGTGATTAACTAGATTATCTACGGCATCTTGAATCCTCTTTCTTGGAGGTCCTTGGGATTCAAGATTAAAACTGTTATGCGCTTGTGATTTTTGATTTTTTTAGCAACCAAATTATTCAAATGCAATAGTTTTTTGGTGCTAGAAGAAGGGCCTTCGCCTAAATTCTCAGCCTAAAATTTTTTAAACATTTTATAAAATCAATTTTTTCACATTGCAAAACCTCAAAACTTGTAAACATTTAATACTAAATCCAAAATTGGTGCTCAATTCCCTATAATTTGTAAGTATCCTCTAACAATTTCTTTGTAATTTGTAAACTTATTAGGTTACATTGGGTGTTGGCACATTTGGCCATTTCATGGAACAGTTGGACTATCTTATCCAAAATTGGAACAACGAGTATTTGAAAATTTAAGAGTAAACATGTAGCTTTAAGGTTATGGGTTGATGAGTGTTTTGGAGAAGTTATTCTCTATTAAATAAAATGCTGTTGAGACCTTCTTGGGATATGAAATTAAAGTGTCAAATTATTCCTTTATTGGGGATTGGAAGATAGTACAATAGCAAGCAAGAATTATATTATTTACCCGAGAAAGCAGGAGGAGAGCGATCGATTTCTTTGTGTTGGACCGAGGGTTTGAGTAAGGACAATAATGCATGGTGAGTTCGTTCATAGAGCAGGTGACTCTAAAGCAAACAGACGCATTTTACAAAAGGAAACCCTGCTCGGATTCAAAGTGGAAAGAAATGACCGGAAATAGAATATTTAGTGTTGTTGATTCTCAGAATGGGGCTGATGTGGCAAATGGCAGTTCTACCACTGATCATTCTAATTTCATTCGGCTTTACCAACAAACTGCAAAAAAAGAAGAAAGAAAAATCCAACATCATTTCTCTATGAAAACTTTCTAGAACATTAATTTCTCAGCATAAAGTGAATCTCAAGAACACGGTAATGGCTACAGTAAAGCAGATTTGCAGGCAAGATGGTAGCAGCTTTAATTCAAATGGGGAAATTGTTGGGGGTGGCCAATGCACTAGCGTCAAAGTGCAGGAAAACCGTTTCGAAGCCAAAGCTTCTTGCTAAAATTTATTTTTATTAATGTTGATAGACTATAATCAATATCTCAAAAATTTGTGTCTGCTGAACATCTATTTTCTAAAATCCATAGAGAAAGGGTATGTGCATGGTTTTGAGGTGTTGTCGCTAGAGCTGCTATTCAGAAATTTGGTGCTACAGTGGCCGTGTACGTCAAAGCATCGATGTTGCACTCAACCTCATGTTGCTCAGCCTTGCCCAGCTCAAGAAAACGAAATAAGTGCAGATTCTCACAAAAGGAATATGAATGCAGAGCTGTATCCATATTCGATGCATTCTGACTTGGGCACTAAAATCCAAAATGATGTAGAAGCACCAGTCGCAACCAAAACTACAATTTCCTTTCGACTGAAATCAGAATCACACTCTTTTTATTCTGCAATAATCTACGCCAACACGACTATCTTATCAACGCACTATGAAAGCGGTTGAAGCCGACGCTGTTCATAGGAGACACGTGCATATTACGCAGGGGCGATCTGATAATCCGGGGCCACGTGTACAGCATAACGACCAATAGCGGATGCACCGGCTTCTTCAATCACTCCCCACTCAAGCAGGGCGACTTTTGCCACGTGGAGCCACTCGCCTGGGCCTTGGATTTGCACGCAGGGGCCAATTTGGTGATGCCATTGCAAGTGCTGATGTCACCGCGTAGAATCACCATCGCGAAAATGATGTGCTTGCACACCTTGCTTGAGAATGGTGGCCATGGACACCAGTAACCACCAGAAAGGTCCACGTTATTGATCTGTTCTTGTTTGCCGCTTTCTTGGATATTTCCGTGATAGACATATTTCACATACAGCAAGCAAGAAATTTAGATTCAAGACATCGGCATGAGACGGACTACAAAAAACAAGAAGAGGTCAAGGTCAGTGTTGTACGTTAACTTTGGCAGCATGGCTGTGCCCAACAAACTGCGATTACAGGAGTCAGCACTAGGAACAGGTTTGAGCATGTGTCTATTTTTAAAAATTTTGTGTAGGGACAAAGAAGGAAAGAAGCAAGCCAGCAGTAACGACTGGCCAGTTGATTACTCTCCGCCATTCTTACAACTATCACCTTCACCTATAATCCGCATAGCAACAATTTATGAGTACATTGAGCTTGAAGACAATAAGGTACATAAAAGTGCAAATGCAGATAATTTATTTACACAAGCTTACAAGAATTGGCTGCCGCTACCACCAATGTCTACACTAAGGAGGATGATAAATTATTTTCTTACTACCACCTCTTGTTCAAAAAAAAAATTACTAGGGCATCGGTGGTTAATAATATTTAACAATTGGAAACTTAAAAAAAATGATGATTGAATAAAGCTCCTATAGTATGAAGACCTTGGTTTTAATTTTTAATTGAGACTTATGAAAGGATTATTTGTAAAATGTGTAAAGACACATGCCAATATTAGCATGATTTTCTCCTAACTTCCCAACTTCTTAACTTGTTGGGCAAGTAAGGTCTCCTAACTTGTTGGGCAAGTTATAACTTCCTTACTTGGGAGAGAAGTTAGCTAAGATATTTTGAAATATGTAACTACCTTTTGAACCCTATAAAAAGGCTTCAAGGGTAAGAAGAAAAGAGACACTTGGGATTCTTGGAAGAGCATTTGTAAAAAGACATTGTGAAAGATTGCTTGTAAGATGACTTGCTAAAGACAACTTTTTAGCCTCTTTGTCATAGTCCTGTGAGTTATGCTTATTGTTTTTTTTATTTTGTTTAAATTTTTTAGCTAGTGGTTTAGATAGTATCATGCTTGGTAAGTAATTTTGGGATTTTTAGATTGCTCTTATTGTTTCTTGTTGCATAATAGAAGATTTCTATTAAAATTTTGCCATAGAAGTGCTTATGTTTAAAAGCCTTAAGAGCATTTTAGTAGTAAATTTTATTATTGTGCAATGTATTAGAACCACTATTGAGATTGTTGTAAGAGAGCCTCTGCATGTAGTTAAGCTGTTGAACAATTCAATAGTCAAGATGGTTCAGAAAATCTTTGGTATTGTGATAGGACCAGAATAGCTTCTTTTATCTTTAAAGTGAATCTCCGTGGTATTTCAATCAGAAATTGTCAATTCTTTTGAAGGTTCTGTTGAATGCAATTTTTGACATCCATTATCTAGCCAAAATGGAGTCTTGTACGTGATAGTTTACGCAGCAATTTTTTGGTAGCATAGTAGGATTGTCTTGAAGAAATTGTTTATTTGAGCCTTGGAAGTTTGAACAATTCATAGTTATTGAATTTGGGATAGCTTTATTGCGAAGTGTTTACTTGTATCATTTTACCTTGTTTAAACATTTGAGGTCTTAACACAAATCTGCTTTCTTTCCTTTCTATTTCCATTGAATATTGCTCTATTTCTAGTTTTCTTGTGGAATTATCTCTTTCTCTAGGGAAAATTAGAAGTAGATTCATGGAGTTGTGCTCAAATGTTTTTGCAAAATTTTATTTGTTACAAGTAGGTATTATAAGGACCACATAGACTAGGCAATTGAACAAAATAGAAACTCTAAACAACTCACAGTACTTGGCAAAGATGGCTGAATCTCTTTAAGATAAGTCATTTATAGTTTACACACAACCCAATAATTTCATTTTTTCACAACCGCGCACCGCAACAACACACACACATACTGACATTAACTACTGAGTCTATTTGGAGGTATTTGGGCCTTGGTGTTGCCAGAGACCAGCAAGCACCTAAATCTTGTCCGAGGACACTTGTTGGCGGTCGCGTCCCAAATGGTTGCCAACAGTTGTAGGTGATTTGGGTTTTTTTTGGAAAATTTTCACAATAGTTGATGTGCTTTGTAAGACTAGCATAGTTGATAGTCAAAGCTGCCTTTGTGTGTTTCAAAGGCTAGCGTTGATTTATCTCAACCACTCAAATCCCCTTGTAGTAAAATTTTTTAATAAATCCAACATTGGTATTTAAAGTTCCACAACTACATACTTAGCATAGTTGTGGGTGATTTGGGTTTCTGTAAAATTTTCACAACAATTGTTGGATTCTTTTAAACTCGCATAGTCTACATTGAAACCTATAATTTTTTCTCATTAAAATTGCACATGGGGTATTCTAAGGGTAAGTGTACTTCTGTCCAAACTTCCAAAATCTTCTTGCTTTGAAATCTTGTAGAAAGGCAACATAGACACTTCTAGGAATCTAGTGTAGTCCTTGGTGAACACTGAAATTTACATTTAATTTTTCAAAATCAATGTACATAATCTAGGGTGGAAATATCCTCCAACTTGATTTTACCAAGTAAAATATATCTTCCATCATCTACCCTAGCATAGTACTGGGAAAACCAACATTGCACATTCACTTTTCCAAAACCCATTCATTTCTTCAAGAGGGTTATCATTAACGTAGTCTTGCTAGGCAAGAAAACCATTTCCTCATCCCCTCCAGCATAGATTGTTCTAGTAGAGCCAATGTAGTTATTCCTTCCAACACATAAAAGTTTCATATTTTATTAAGTGCAGTATACATCACTGCCACTACAACCTTCATCACACTAGTAGTTGTTGTTCACACAGTTTTCCAGCCTTAACCCTTGGCATCTTGGATAATTCCACTTACTAGAATTTTTTCTATAATAATTAATAAATTATAAAATTTATTAAACCAAATTTAAACCAGCAAATTTCTCTTAGCCAATCAACTGTCTTGCCCCTCAACCTGACCTATAGGGCATCTAACCAAGATGTTGTGAGTGCTTATGACTCGAAAGACCCTATAGTAGTCGAGTGTAGGCAATCTCTTAGGCTAAGGGCAGAAAAGCCCAAATTTTTCCATCATCAATGAAAATTATTATAATTTCAGTCGTGCCAAAATCCAAGTAGGCTTGCTCATTCCACAAGTGGAGGCAGTATCCAAATATGAGTATGAGCTCATTCACCGTAACAGGAAGGAATACATTCCTTCCTCATATGACAAAATACCATTTTCTAATGCCCTCACACATATTCTATCTCATCTAATTAAGATGGATGAGCGAGATGGGGACTCAAGCTCTAAGGGTCAACATGAGGAGCAAGATAAGTTTGAAACATAGTCTAAAATAGAAAACTTCTTAGGAAGCCTATTCTAATAGTCAACTCCCCAAGCCACTATACCCATCTCGTTCTCTCCTACCTCCTCCATGGGGCAAGTCCCTCAACCCACTTCTTTAGTCTATCCTACCATGTTTGGATTGGCACCCATTATAGTGATCTATTAGGCACATTTTTGTGTCCTAAATGGTCTTCCTTTACTCCACTATGTCTTTTGCCATGTATCCAAAGTTTGCATGGCCGTCACTAGTGGTCTTCACCATCACTCACCCCTTGTTAATACTAGTGGGATCAACAGTGAGATTCCAAGTAACCCAAGGGTCACATACATCCTTCATACCCTTTATTTCCTAAATACCTACTCCAACCTCCTTCTCTCTATTTAGTTCTCCTATGACCATGATGACCCAACCTCTTCCTTCCGTGCCACAATCCATTGTGAGGCTACATGCGTCTCAACTCATATCACAACCATTTGTATATACCTCCCAACCCATTGGAATGTCCTAAGGCCTGGATCAAGCATTCCAAATGATCCAAGATCTTACAAAAGTGTTATAGAAGCTTAAAACTTTGACAACCCAAATGGTAAAAATAATGGATTTCTTTTAGGATGATCTAATTAGTCTTACTATTCCATAGATAACTCTTCCATTGAGCATCCCCATACCTTAATTCATCAAGTATAATGATGAGGATGATCCTAATGCCCACCTTATAGCATTCCATTCTGAGTGTCTATTACTACAAGCCTAGCCACATACCATTACACAGAATTTTCCTATATCCCTTATTGAAAAAGCCTTAAATTAGTATTGTGCATTATTAAGAGGATCTATATCCTTGCTAGAAAACTTAATATCACAATTTGTTAATCATTTCAAGTATAACTTAAAACCTAACATGTCTCTTGACCAACTGATGAAGGTCAAGTAGGGATCCCTTGAGCTCGTATAAAAATTTATACAATGATGTAACACTCTTCTTAATGAGATTCTTGAATCAATAGTTGAGAGTCATCATCTCACTATATTCAAGGGGGTGGTTAATGACTTTATTAAGTCAAAACTTGCATATTTAGATCCATTGTTACTTAGCCAAGAATTTTCTCAAAGCAAGAACATAGAGGATGATACTAAGGCTAGTCATGACCTCGCCTATGTGGCATATAAGAATAAAAATACATGGAAGGATAAGGAAAGGGGGAGGCAAAATAATGTAGCCATGGCCATTGTGGCTAAAGAAAAAAAATCACACAGGGGTTCAAAACAAACCAACCCAAGGCCCCTACCATCAATAACCAACCATCAATATCTAGGGCATTTACATAAACCAATACAAGGTTTAATCTTAAATGAAAAGACTAGTCTAAGTACACTAGGTTACCACTAAAATTGTCCAAACTCCTTAACCCATTGTTGAAGAGTGAAAGAATATAGTATAAACAAATGATAATACAATATAAAAAAATGGCTAAGAATGCCCATAAGAGGCTTGATGGACTATGCAAAATCACTAAGAACTTATAACTAAGAATGACTTGTTAGAGCTTAAGTACTTCAAGCTTGACCATTTCTGCCACTATCATCAATTGTTAGGTCATGATATCAACTTTTGTCTAGTGCTAAAGGATAACCTACAAAAGATGATAGACAAGCATGAGTTAGTACTCGATACCTCTAACCTAATTAGGCTACAAAACCAATCCATGTAGGTCTACAAGGACCCATTGAATACCAATAACAACCCATACACTATAGCTGCATTCAATGTGAATAATTATTCTAGACCTATGCAAGAGATCTTCATGATTCAGGTACCCCCTCGCAAAGATAGGGGCTCCTAACTTCGACTAGTTCGAGGTCACTTTTTATTGTAAAGATCACATATGTCTCCCAAAGAACCTTTTGTAATTAGGATGCCCCCTCCCCCTAGAACAAAATCTACTATTACAATCAAACCATGTCCTCCTGTAGTGGCCAATGTAATGACTTCTTTTCAACCAAACAACAACAACAAAAAATCCTCAAGCTAACAATGTAAGAAGACCATGCCAAAGTCTAAGAAAAAAGATAGCAAGTAGGCCAAGGCATGAAAGGAGATGGGCTCATCGAAGCCCACTCCTATCTCATCTGTTCTAATAAGCTTTAATGCTTAGGCCACTTCAGCTAGTTAGCCATGGAAGGATCCCAAAACACAACAACTAACATATGAAGTTCACATCTTGGGGTGCATGGAGGAAGTTAAGAACAAGAAAAATGAATAGTCAACAATGAATGACAAGAGCTTAATGTTGACCTTTTGATATGTCAAAATTTTAAGAAAAATGGAGTACAAGAATGTTTGTATGATTGTTGTGATTATAGGACAAAGTACATTGGAGACACAAGACGAAGATGAGATGTCACCTACAAAGCAATGTTAAAATGAAGATCTTAGAGACTTAGATGAAGCCTATAGTGATAACAATGAATGGACTAGTTTAAACAAAAGGAGAGCTCAAAGAAGAGGAACATCTATAAGGTCTTAAGTGAAAATGTAAGAATTCAAAGACCTTGGATAAGGAACAAAGACTTCAAAGATCATCTTAGAGGTTAGAAGGAAGCCTTAGCATTCAAGGATTATTTTTAGTGAAGACATCTTGTAGAAATAGCAGACATCTACTATCAAGTGAATATTTTTTCAAGGAATAGTAGATGTTTTGGCAAAATTGAATGTAGAATAGGAGAGGATGTTTCTGAAAACTAGTAGACATCTTTATGGAGAGAAAGACATCTTTTATGAAAAGAAGAAATCTTTTTAGAATGAAGGTGCATTATAGAAAGATGTCTCAGTTTTGAAGAAGATGTCTCTATTGACTGTTAGTTAATTATTGCATGAATTACGAGGTAATTTTAGAAACATATTGGCTACAAGAGGACTTCATTCTCATTGGGAAAAGTGCAAGAATTGTGTACTATCAATTTTATTCATCAAGAAATCATTGTAATCATTGTTGTTCCTCATTATACAATCATTTTCCTATTGTAATTGGTGAAAATGTGCTATACCTCAAAGTACAAGGATCAGCAAACTTAGTTGCATTCTTTTCTTGTGATTGTTATTCTCTTTTGTTGCCCTGCAAGATTCATGTGCTTCTTGTGGGAAGGCATCTTGCTTAAGCTTGTTGAGATCCTATGGGATTGAATGTTGGTGTAGCACCAAAAAGCTTTGGAGTGGAGATCAAGTTGTAAAGGTTGTGGGATCTTGAAAATCACATACTAAGCTTGTCAAGAACATATAGGGTTGAGTGGATTTGCAGTAATGAATCACTCCATTGCAAAGCTTAAAGCTTGTATAGGGTGTGGTATCCTTCAAACCACATTTGAGAGCAAAAAAATTCTAGAGGTATGCTTGCAAAATACCCTTTAAGTGTGGACTATCCAAGTTGGGAAATCACATTACTTTTGGTGTGTGCTTTGCTTTAAAGAATTTTTAATTTGAGAAACTTATTCATCCCCCTCTTTTAAGTTTAATGATCCTCAAGTGGTATCAGAGCGAGGTACTCTTCTTTATCATCAACTTCTAAGAGTAAATAATGGAGGAAACATCTTATACAAAGCCAGCCATGTTCGATGGATTCAACTTTGCCTATTGGAGAGCTAGAATGCAAAGATTCTTTGAATCCATGGAGTTTGAAGCTTGGGAGTTAATCCTTGAAGGCTATACTTCACTTGTTGACAAATCCACTAGGATCATCATGCCTTGTAACAAATGGACACAAGAGGAGAATGATAAGTTCATGTTTGATTCAAAAGCAAAGAATCATTTATATTTCACTTTGAGTAAATCTAAATTTAATAGAGTAGTAGAATGTAAAATGGTTAAAGAAATTTGGCAAAGTTTATAAGTTACTTATGAAAGAAATGGTATTGCCAAGCAATGTAAGCTATTAGTTTTGCAAAGTAAATATGATAAGCTTAAAATAAGGGATGGTGAGAAAATAAAAGATTACTTCTCTAGAGAAAATGATATTGTTGTAGCTATTAGAGGTACTAGTAAAGATTTTCCTAAGAGCAATGTCATCATTAAAATGATCAAAACTCTTCAACCATAGTTCAAACCAAGTGTCATGGCTATGGAAGAAATTAGAGATATCTCAACTTTGAAATTTGAAGAACTTCAAAGTGCTCTCATTGCTT
>MNCI01028438.1:246628-263099 GCA_015680685.1 Gnetum montanum | reverse complement strand
ATAGTTTTTAAAGAAGTAATGCTAAATCTCTTCAGATATTAGAACTAATACATAGTGCTATATGTGAACTAGTTAAAGATATTAAAATAAGTTCTCTTGGAGGTGTTATGTACTATGTTTCTTTTATTGATGATTATTCTAGAAAAAGTTGGATCTATTTATTAAAACATAAGTTTGAAGTATTTGGAAAATTTATGAAATTCAAAGATCTTGTTGAGAATTATTTAGGAAAGAACTTCAAAATTCTAAGAATTGATAATGTTGGTGAGTTTTGCTCAAATGAATTTAATGTTTTTTTTAAAGAACATGACATTCAAAGGAAAAAGACTATTCTAGGGACTCCTAAACAAAATGGAGTAGCAAAGCATTTCAATCAAACATTGATGGAACGTACCAGATGTATGCTTAGTGAATATGATCTTGACAAGAATTTCTAGGGTGAATTAGTAACAACTACATGTTATCTTATTAATAGATCTTCTTCATCAGCACTTGGCGCAAAAACTCTAGAAGAAGTTTGGAGTGGTAGATCTATTAATTTAAATTATTTGAAGATTTTTGGTTGTGAGGCCTATGTACATGTTCCAAAATTTGATAGATCCAAATTAGACTCTAAGTTTGTTAAATGTATTTTTCTTGGCTATGGATATGGTGTCAAAGCTTATAGGCTATATAACCTGAAAACTAAAAGGGTTATTTATAGTCGAGATGTTATCTTTAGAGAAAAATGTGGATCTATGAAGGAGGAATCTTCAAATACTGAAACTTATTCAAATGATGTAACTCTTATATATGTTCTTGTTGAAATTAATAATGAAAATTTTTGAGGATTATCCTCCCTTGTCTAGGGATTTTTCTCCTAGTGAATAGGATGATGATACATGATAAATGAGGAGGAACAACATGAAGAGGGAGAAAATACTTTTAGTGAAGATGAGCTATTAAGATGTTTAACATATATAAAAAAATTACCGTCACATTTAGAAGAATATGTTATGTTTACTGAAAATAATGAGCCATCAACATATGATGAGACATGTTCGTCTATGCAAAATGCAAAGTGGAAACAGGCAATGGAAGCTGAAATGTCATCAATTCACAAAAATAAAACTTGGGAATTCAATGAGCTTACATTAGAGAGAAAACTCTTGGAAATAAATGTGTGTACAGAATAAAATCTGGGAATCAATACAAAGCACGACTTATAGCTAAATGAGTTTCTCAGAGAAAGGGGATTGATTATGATGAAATCTTCTCTCTAGTAGTAAAATTAACATCCATAAGATCATTATTGGAGATCACAACTATTTATGATCTTGAACTTGAACAAATGGATGTGAAAACAACATTCCTCAATGGTGATCTTGAGGAAGAAATATATATACTTCAACTTGAAGGATATGAAATTAAAGGATAAGAACATATTGTGTGTTGATTATTAAAATCACTATATGGGCTTAAATAAGCACCAAGGATGTGGAATACAAAATTTAATGACCACATGATAAATCTTGACTTCATAGAAGTGTGAAAGACTCCTGTATGTATGTTAAAAATACAAGTGACAAATATGCTATCTTACAACTATGTCTCAATTTGAGATGAAGGATCTTGGTGCTGCACAAAAAATTTTGGGCATGGAAATTAAAAGGGATAGGGCTAATAAAAGCTTTGACTTAGATAGTCTGCATATGTTGAAAATATTTTAAAAAGATTTGATATACATGATTGCAAGCCTATGACTACACCTTGTGAAACTAGTATTAAACTTTCAGTTGAACAATGCCTAAAGACAAGTGAAGAAAAAGGGCTCATGGTTAAAATTCCATATGCTAGTGATATTATCACCAAGGATGTGGAATACAAAATTTAATGACCACATGATAACTCTTGACTTCGTTAGAAGTGTCGAAGACTCCTGTATGTATGTTAAAAATACAAGTGAAAAATATGCTATCTTACTACTATACATCAATGACATGTTAATAGTAGGTAATAACATACATGATATTTAGGAGTTAAAACTTCATCTGTCTTCTTAATTTGAGATAAAGGATCTTGGTGCTGCACAAAAAATTTTGGGCATGAAAATTAAAAGGGATAGAGCTAATAAAAAGCTTTGTCTTAGATAGTCTACATGTGTTGAAAATATTTTAAAAAGATTTAATATGCATGATTGCAAGCCTGTGACTACACCCTGTGAACTTGGTATTAAACTTTTAGCTAAACAATGCCCAAAGACAAGTGAAGAAAAAGTGCTCATGGTTAAAATTCCATATGCTAGTGCTATCTACAGTTTAATGTATGCAATGGTCTCTACTAGACCTAATATTGCTTACATTGTTGGAAAACTTAGTAGGTGTATGTCTAATTTAGGGAAACAACACTAGATTGTGGTGAAGTGAGTTTTCCGGTGTCTTCATGGTACTTCAAATTATACGATTTGTTATAAAAATAATTCCAATGAACTTCATGGCTTCGTTGATGTAGATTGGGGTGGTGATATTGATAGTAGGAAATCTACTAGTGGATATGTGTTTAATATTTTTGGTGATGCTGTTTCTTGGAAAAGTCAAAAACAATCTTGTGTTGCTCAGTCTACCATTGAAGTTGAATGTGTTGCTGCTAACTTGGCATGTAGAGAGGCTATATGGCTCCAAAGGCTAATAGCTAAACTTGGCATCACTCAAACTCCCATTAATATTGGCAGTGGTACTCAAAGTGCCATAAAAATATTCAAGAATCCAACCTTTCATGCTTGAACAAATTACATTGAAATATAGTTTCACTATATATGGAAGGAAATTAAAAAGCAAAGGATTCTTCTGAATAAATTTTCAATTGAAGTAAATCTTGTAGATGTACTAACTAGGGAAACTTATGTTGAAAAGTTTCTATGGTGTCGATTAGCATTTGATGTTCTTTTGACTTGATTTCCTAAAAATGGTTTGGACTATTCTTTAAAGCAACTTTACCTTCAAGAGGGAGAATTGTGAGGTGGATAAAGGCAAATCTACCTTTGCCTTGATTTTCTCTAGATATTTCTGCCTTGCCTTGTTATATTTTTATTCGTGTCTATGTTATATTTGGTCCCATATCTATCCCCACAAAAATAAACTACCTTATCCCCCTTTTCATTTTTGGGTTGATATTTGTAACCTAAACAATATATAAGGAGCACAAAGGGAGCATTCATAGTACCAGATTCTTTTGAAGCATAAGCTTCAGAGTCATCTCCCCTCCTTTGTAAATTCTCCTTGAGCTTCAATTTTTTGAAGTTGTGCTATTGCTAATGGTCCAAGAGCTAATTTTTTGTTGGGGTTTTTCACCTTGAAGGTTTTCCCTAGGGTAACTTTGTGTCTTTTTAATTTCTGTAGCTTTCTTTAAATTTAATATTATATTGGTGCAAGTGACTGGGAACAACATTATCTTCAATGCTATTCATATTTCATAGTTAGTATATTTTTTCATCATGAGAAATTTTATGCTATCTTCCTGTTTCAACTCTTAGATGATAAGATCCTATTTGCACTATGCTAATTGTGCATCGTAACTAATGAAGAATAACAACAAGTAAATAATTTGCATTCGAATTAAGGCCTTCCTTGATACTATCCTATTTTCCCAAAGTTTGTGATATGTTGCTTGTTTAACCAAATTGTGAACTTAGTTAGGAATTAGAATAAAGAATGTACTCTTGAATATTCCATTTATTAAGCCATAGAATCATGAAACTATCCTTTATCATGGGTGTCCATAATCACTGTTTAAGAATATTTATTTAATGAAGATGCCAAATGATTATGAGTGCAGGCTATAAACTAACAAATAGCTTCAACCTCTAATGGCATGATATTTTCTTCAGGAAGCATAATATCATATGGTGTATGTCTCTTCACTTTAAATTCATTGAGCACAAAAAAGCTTCTAAATTTTTTCTATTTGTTTTCAATACTTATTTGATAGAGCAGGACTCTATACAACACACCAATAAAAAATAGTAGGCTGAATAATGACATGATAAAGTTGCTTTTGAATATCCTAAGTTAGAATAGATTCCTCTTATATTTATTTTTTGAAGCAAATAAGGTTTTCTAATGCACTAATCCCATTTGTAATTGCAGTACCATTCCAAGCCAAGATATTTATAAAGAGGAAATTACAGCTTTTATTTCCTCATTTAATCCAACAGTGTGATTCATTGATTTGTGTCTCAGGAAGCTCAGCAAATTTTGGTTGCTTTGCAAATCCTGTCAGTCTATGTCTTCTCGTTTTTGTAAGAACATGGAAAATAGTTAGTAACGATAATTTCTGTTCCTCAGCGCCGATCTTTCCTGCTCTGACATTGAGTGCCATGAGAACATATTAAATTTAAAGAAGCATGATAATGGTCCGTTACACATTGTCATCTCTTTCTGTAACATAATAATAAATTCATTTATAGTTTTTATTGAAGTATAATGACCTTAGATCAAGTTTTAAATATGAATCATTAACCATTAGGAAGAAAAATTTCTCTTTGGTGATCCTTCTTTTCTTATGAAAATTGTAGAGGGATTACACATCAATTTATTACGCTTGTTTGTTTGTGAGAAAGTCAAGCCCGCTTGCAACTATAGAAAGGATCAAATTTTGATATAGAAAATCATAACAATGAAGCTAAAATGTGTGAATTTAGTTTCTGTGTTTCCATTTGAGGCGTCACCACCAGTTATTCATTTGCTTGCTTGTATTAGATAACTAGTTCTTGGATTGTGAAATTCAAGCAATACACAATGTTTTTTGAAACTAAAATTAAAAATTAACTTTTATTTATTCCAGAAAAGGACCCCAAGGATTCAGGCAGATGAATGTACAACATAGAATAAAAGTGACGTAAAACAATACAATACCAGGCAAATTGAAGAAATAAGCAAAGATTAGTAACTGTCACATTCCACTTGTTTTTATTTTAAAAAGATTTCATCAGAAGACAGCGTTAAAAAACAAGATTTTCATCTTCATGTTGTCAAAGAAAGTAAAATGTCTTTTCATGCGAAAGGCCCAAAAATAAGGAAACATGGAGTTGTAAAACATAGAATTTCATATCCTTTTCCAGTGAATTGGCAGCACGATATTCACTGATTTAACCAGTAAACCTTTATTAGATAAAGCTTATGGGCTTATAAAAGAAAATGATATTTGAATTGTGGATGGTGGACGCAAAGATCTCTTTGTAGATAAACTGAATACTGTCCAAAGTGACTTCTTAGCAATGTAATAATAAAAAAAATCCCCAAAACAATGTAATAAAAACATATTTATTCTGTGTTTCACCAACATAACTAAGAACTTGTCATACGTGTTTTCTCCAACATTCTCCTAAATGGGTTTCTTAACACAGTAAGAAAACAATTTCAAACCTCGTTTCTTGCATGTATGAAAACATAGATGTCCACTATGGCAATTTCACCTTTAACTTCCATGGTACTGCTGCCACAATATTTTAAATTTGATAATTTAAATGGTAAATACAAAACTTTTGTAACAGTGAGAACTCTCTTTAAATCGGTGGTCGAGTCATGACTAATGATTTTAGTCCAGCTATACTGCTTTAACTGTTTCTTTGCCTAGACTACCCCTATTGAATGCATTGTTAAAAATTTTGTGCCTCCCATCAACTTGATTTCTTTCTTTTATTAGGAGCTGCTTTTTGTTCGTCTTTCAAGGCTGAGATATCATTCAAGGATTTCCATAGTCCCTGGTTTAAGAGGACTCTTATACAAAACAATGTTTAAATATCCGTTATAAACATCAGAATGCTTACATTTAAAAATTTTAATATGCAAGGATGTTCAAGAAGTGAAAGAATTAAGATCATCATAGCAACTCAATTTTGTTTGGTAAATAAGCAACAAGAAGGGTAAGGCCTAGTATCGAATGGCCTGACTTCTTCCAAGGAATTATATTGGTTGCAAGGAAAAACAAGAAACAGTTGCATCTGTACAATCTTCTGTACCCAAACTTGTACATGTTGTACTGCCATGACTAGAAGCATATTGTATTTCTTCAAATCTTAGTTCATTAAAAAATCTCTTTTACTTGTTAAGAAAAAAGAAGTATATTGTATTTGTGAAATGGTATTACTATTTTGCATGAAATACACAGATGCTGGCTCTGCTTCATTTAGTAGAGTACCTGTGGCACTTGAAAGTATCATTCTTACCCTTGATATTTTAGGCCACAAGGATGGATCTGATTGTGTGCATAAAAAAAGGCTATATAAATGCAAATTAGAACCTGGTTCATAGGGTATGTTCACTTTATACCTTCATCAATCATTAGGGAAGCATCTGTTACTGATGCAATCTTAATGTCAGAAAAAGATTTTAAAAATTCAAATAAATGAAACATAGAGGTTGATCTCAAAACATTGTTGAGTATTTTTTCATAGTTAACACTAAGATTTTCGTTTAATACTTGTTGAGGAAGTCATAGAGGGTATTAAAAAGCTAACATCAGGCAAAGGCCTAGATTCAAATGGTGTATATGCAGAATTATTAAAGTAGGTAGGGCCTACTATTCATAGAGAAATTTGGCATAGATTAAATTCAGCAATATATGAAGAATTAGATCAATATTAGAAAATTGATAAGGCTATCTTGTTATACAAAAAGGGGGATAAAAATAATTAGAACAATTATCGAATGATTGTTGTGAGTAATAGTTTTGCTAAGTTGTTAGGCACTTTGCTAGAAAAGAGAATTGGTTTTCACACTAAAGTTAACCAGGTTAGGTGAGGTGTCAAGTAGGTTTTACACAAAATCACTCTACTTTTAATCACTTACTCCTAGACACTACATGGAGTTTGGAAAATAGTTCAACAAAAAATTTATTTGTTTTGTTGATTTTGTAGAAGCACATGATTCAGTAGTTTGTACAAATCTATGGTTACACTTGCATAAAATTGGCCTTCAAAACTGGTTGTAGCAATTCAAAAATTGTATGAAAAAGTAATTATTAAAAATATAGACAACAATTTAGAGAAAAATTTCATTTCCAAGGCAAAATTAGAGTTAAGCAAGATTGTCTGCTTTCTCCCACTCTTTTTGGTATCTTTATTGATGAAGTGTAGGAATGGTTATGCAATGTGTAAGATCATTATGCTATCAAAATAGGATCCCAAGTAATGAATCTTTTTTTTTTATGCAAATGATGTTGTCTTGATTTCCACTATTACAAAAGGTTTGCAAAATCTATTACAAATTTTTGAAAATTATTGTTGTACATCTAGTCCTTGAGTAAATGTAGATAAAACTAAATTGATGATCAAGGGTATAAGAAATACTTGTTATAACTTCCATTTTCAAGGTACTAATGTGTAAATAGTAGATTCTTTTAAATATTTGGGTCTCATTTATATGACCAATTACAAGTGGGGGAAGTGCATCAAAGAAAGAATAATAGGAGGTTTCAAGGCTTTGTATTCTTTTAAAAGCAAGTACAAGGATTTAAGACTTTGGGTTTGGGAGGTCAAAAAAATAAATTTTTCATACTATCATTTATCCTACTATTATATAGATGTTCTATTTAGGGACCTAAACAATGCTAAACTTGGAAAGATATTGAAAGAGAGAAAAATTTTTTATTCTTGATGAGTTAAAGGCGAAGATGCAAACACCTTACTCAATTTTAGTACATGAATATGATTTATTACTTTTAAAAGTACAAACCCTGTACCAATTTATTGTATACACTTATAGCTTTCATATCTTAAGGCAAGACAAATTTTCTAAAGTAGTTCTTGAAGATTCACGATATCATGGTTGGTATTTCCAAGGAATGCAATAGTTGATAAAATAGAATATTTTTTTGGGTGGAAGTGTAGCAAAATCCTCAACATCTTCGCTAATTAGTCAAGTAAAAGGTTTTAACATAGTTGTGGTTTAATGTAGAAGGAAAGAAACAATTTTATTTATATCGCATTAGATCTAATAAACTAAATGCAAAAGCTCACTATCTCTCAGTTGCTATTCTAGTCAAGTATCGAAGTGCCATCAACAAGCTTCATTTACGTTTTGGTCATCTTAGAATTGAAAGTAGAAGATGGATTCAATTTCCTCAAAAAGAACACAATTTTGGTTTGTTAGGTCAAAAACACATGAAGATGAGTTGTATGTGTTTCTTTTATATGTTGTGACTACCCATTTGAGACAATGTTATAATGTTGCAGCAAAAAGCTTATATAATTTGTTTTTATTGTTTCTATTGTTGCTTAATTAATTTATAAAGATAATCCTATAAGTCTTCAGACATAATAAAGCTTCAATTCAGATTCAATTTCATATATTGAAATTTAGTTCTCAGAATTACCATTTAATTTTGTGCTTTTTACCTCTTTATATTGAAAAGTTTACACTATAACATAATATTTTATTTCTCACAGCGGATTCAAGACGTTTGAAAAAATAAATAAATAAATTATGCTATGTTTTGCAGAGGTAACAAACCGGTAACATATGAAGTTAAATCAAGACCTCTTCATATTATTTCCACGCTAAGGTTTTCAGCTTGACAACCTCCTCCCATGTTAGAACCTGAAATGATTGATTCAAGTGTCAAAATAACATATATTATGAGTCTACACAAATCACGACAACATAGCTTGCTGGTTGTTACAAACCTTAAACCTATTTTATTTGCCATCTTCACTGCTAAATAATTTTTCTAAATCTATCGCACACCTTTAAATTGTTCATATTGGACCATGTAAACTTTTGCATTGCAAGATCAGATCCTTATCTTCTTTTCACAAACTAATGATCCCTTTCAATTTCCTAAATCCTGAGAAATAGCAAATGTATACAAGATTATTGTTTTTTTTTTTCTAATCAGTTTCTAGATTCGGTCAAATTTTTATAGGCTGTACAATACATCGAATATAACGGTATCAGGTTTCAGAGGATGGAGTGTATACCCTTTGTGTGTGTGGTGGTTGGAAGTCTTAAACATGTTGTAACATGCCATTGTTATGTGAAACTTTACATTGCTGAGAATTTGTGCAGAGACGACACTTTCCAAGACCTAACTAATCTTGATTCTAAACTTGATATTTTCAAGATATTACCAATAAATATTTATTTAAAACAATCTTTACCATGTCCTCTATAGCCAAAAAATAAATAAATGCAAAGAAAATATCTTTCTTGAACCTTGTGCAGTGTGAAGAATTGTAGATATGCCATGCAAATTTGCATAATTATTCTGTGAAATATGCAAGTTGAATATTCATTCAATCAATGAGGATTAACTGAGGGTGATGGATTTAGTTATACAGAACTTGAAAAGTAGCATGAGAATAAGGAGCAAAATGTATAAAGTGATGAAATTTGAAAGAATAAATCATCTCATTCATACAATGATTGCTTAAAGGAAGTATTTAGAATTGAGATGTTTTGAAAATTTAATTTGGGGCCAAATAGAAACTGCATTAGAAAATTGGAAAGAGCTGTTTGAGTGAAACAAAAACCAAAGAGTATATTCCAAAAAAGATATGATGGCAGAGTTATGAAGTACACTGAAGAAAAACTGCTTTAATTAATTAGTAAGAAAATAAGCTAAGGTATAAAATGACAAATGAGGCAAAATAAGCAATAGTTAAGGCCAACTATAAGGCCTTTGGTAATTTTTATGAGAAACTAAGAATAGAGAAATGGGGAAAAATCTATATACAACTAAAAAAAGTTAGAAAAAAAAATGTAAAAGCATTGACCATGTCAAAAACATTAAGGAGGTAGATAAAAAATTTTAGTAAAAGATAGAAATTTTGGATAGGTGAAAAAATTATTTTAAAAAATTATCAAATGAATAATTTCCAAGAGAGGACATCCAAGAATAACAACCAAATTTTGGTTTGGTTAATGAATTTTCCTTCTTTGAAGTAAAAGCAACCTTATCTAAGATGAACAATAGAAAATGTCACCAACATCATCAACCTAACCTTGTCCCAACAAAATGGATGAACAAGGAAGATACACAAAAAGGGAACTTGCAAAAAGAATTTGTAAAATGGAGAAAAGTAAAAGAAATATAAGTAGAAGGTTTTGTAGCTTTTTTGAATGCAAGTGGTAATGCAGTTATTACCAAAACTAAATATTTGAAAAACACCCCAAAGAAGATATAAAAGATCTTCATTGTAAATTTTTAAACATTGATGGATCAATAGCAGATAAAATGAATATGTTATATAATATATGTTGGTTCTAGTGTACACTTTGGTAACTCACATTCCATTCACTCTACTTGCCCAAGATATGGATTTCAACATAGACAAAAAAATGATTTTAATAAGCCCAAATTCCAAGTGATAGAAGGTCATATTTACATGTGGAAATATAACAAATACAAGTGAAAGCATGAAGATAAAGTTCAAACTTTAAGAAAAGAAAAAGATCAAGTGAAGTCAAAATATTTTATTTTGTAAAATTGGGACCAAAGCCATGTAATTTATATTTGAATTATTATGCCACATAATATAAGATAGAAATTTTTATTATTACTTTTATTAAAAGATTGATGGGAGGATGTAATTAGGGAATGACCCTAATCTCACATGTCTCTTGCATTTTCAGCTCAATTTTCCATAAAATAGATTTGTCCCATCATATTCTATTATGGCCCCATCATTTGGCTATAAATATGTGGGCAAATGTAAGTGAAAAAATTCCATAATGTATCCCATAATCTCATATCCTAATCCCATTCACAATTATCCAATTACAAGTTCAACCATTTTCAATTCATTCTATTCACCAATTCATTAATCCAAGAAGTTGAACAATCACGTTAGGACTATCCTTGAATTACAAATTTTAACTATCAAATCAACTCAAATTAATTTCAAATTTTGCAGGTAAGTAGGCTGTTGAAAGAGCTTTGTATCAAGTACTTAACCCATAACTCTTTTGGATTGTAGAGATATTCATCTTGAAAATTGGCAATTTTTATCTTGGACATTCAATAGTTTTATTCCAAACCTCTTTTTTCAAGCCATGTTTGAATCATCAAATAAATTCTAATTAATCTGAAATTTTACATGTTGATAGATCGTAGAATGATCTTTTCAACAAGTTGAAGATTAGCTAAAAACTCTTCTGACTTACAAAGATATCAAAACGACAAAATAAAAAAAAGAAAGTTTTTTTTAGTTGCGCCACCCATATCATCCAATATATTATGCTAACAAATATCTGCAAAAAATAAAAAATATTTTCGAATTTTATTATAGCAAAAGAATCTACAATATATCTTTCTTTAATAGATTTGACAGTTTTGGTATTGCTAAGAAATACGAAAGTAAAGACTCTCTAGAAATTTCTATTTCAAATTTTTCTATTTTATTGTTGGCTATTTTGGTTTGGAATTTTCTTCATGAGCAAGTTCAAATAGAAAATGCAAATGAATACATTGAGTCAATGGCTAAAAATATGACAATAATTTTTTATTTTTTATTTTTTAGCTTTTTGCTACTTTGCACCTAGAGAAGATACTCTCTATAAATGAGAAGGTTTATCATGAGATTTTTCCTTTTAGTCTCTTGGCAGAGAGAGATATTGCCAGTTTTTCTTAAAGACAAAAAATTTATATATATGGTGACTTTAATACTAGAATTGATTTAATTAGACCCTTATTAGTCATTGGAGTCTTGAAGGCTTTTTAGACTATCAAACAAGTACAAAATGGAATCGATGTTGTGAAGATAAATAATTTAATTGCAAAGAAAAACATTTGTTAGAATGGGGATAAGGACTAGATCTATTAGTTCTAAATAGCATTAATAAATATCCAAAGTCATGTGGCTTTACTTTTATAGAACCACAAGGAAATTCTAATATTGATTTTTTACTTTCTAGCCTGGACAATGTTAGCAACATCAAATGTTTTGAAGTAGATACAAAAATAATTGAATGATATCACTACCCTTTATCCTTCATGTCATTAATAGATACACAACATATTAGATATTCTAAGAGGCAAAATGTCACAACCTATAAATTTGGGATAAACATGAAATAATGAAGAACATGTCCCGTTTCCAAATTCCAACCGTGACACTTTCCAGTAGATCCTCCGCCCATGGTTTTTAGATAAAATATGATTCAAGGATTGGTGGAACGATTGCGCGCACAGTAACAAAGATCGATTTAAGCAAAAACGGCAAGCGGATTTTCGTGCCGATGCATTATCAAGACGACGTGATTTGTACCAGAAAACATTTCCTGATTTTTAAAAGCAAAGCAAGCGTCAGGGTCCACAGAAATCTTGTCAAAAACTGGCAGCAGGATAATAAACACGGATCTGGATTTTCTGAATTTCGCACTGCATTTGCTTTACTCCGCTCGATTTTTCTTGGAAAATTGGCATCCAAAATATGATCCAGAGAATGCGTTTACAGATCTGAATCAATCTGGTGTGGTGGTTGGGCGTCTCTACGTTGCTGCTGTGAAGAGGCTGTGCCTGTTGCGTAGGCAGGCGAGTCGCAATGGCGGATTTGTCAGATTCAGGAAGTTCCTCTACCTCACCTCAAATTGATTTTCTTTTACTTGATGATATTTTTGAGGCAGTTTCTAATGATTTTGCAACTCGTTTTATTTTTTTTTTCAAATTGTGGGATTTTTACCAAGGTCCCCAAGTATCAACACTCAAGTTCAAAGCCTTCTATGCTCAAAATTTTATGCATGATACTATGCTTAAAATTTTATTTTGGTGGAACTATCTGATGCCTCTCAGGTTGAGAAGGCTCTCTCTTTAAAAATTTTTCCAACACATAATGCAACCCTAATAGCCCGTGCCTGGAAATTTGACTTTAATGTTAATGACCTAGCTTTTAATATAATTCCCTGTTACATGGAATTGCCCAATCTTCCACTTATTTTCTCATCTGTTGAGCGGGACATTGTGAGCATCCTAGGTCCTATTATTTTCGATCATTGTACGGCGATCAATGGAACTCAAATTCGCCGTTATTGTAGTGAATTGGACATAGCTCTTCGAAAAACCTCATTAACCCTCGCTGCTGGTGGAAAACTCTTCATCCAAAAAGTGGACTATTTTTACCTTTCAAACTCATGTAGCTATTGTCACAGGGCCGAGCATCATATTTCAGCGTGTCCCATCCTAGCCAAGAAAAAACCATTTGTAGCATCTCAGAACACCTGTCCCCTAGTCACACCATTACGCCCATCCTCAGTATCCTTTAAATTTGGATCTCTTGCCCCAACAGCTCCACAAATCTCCTCTTAGTCTAGCCCCTCCAAGTTACAGAAACAACAATCAGGTAATCACACCTCCACCCATGTCATCCCCTCAATGGTTGTCAAGGACTCCGTTTCGGTGGATGAGTTTGTGGTGAGTAGTGGAAGGAAACGAGTCAAAGCTTCTTTTGGTTCTACTCCTCCCTCTAGCTCCTCTTCACTGAACACTTCCATGGCCCCTATTTCCACCAACAACTCCTTTGCTCTCTTGTCAGGAACAATGGAAGTTGATAATTTGACTTCTGAATCCTCTGTTAACCTCTCATCCAAATTGCCTATTGTCTCTCCATGAACCTCCTTTCATGAAACGTTCAAGGCCTTACTGGTAGGCTTCGTCAGAAACGAGCAGGCAACTTTATTTCTAATCTTAATACAGCCTTTGATTTTGTTCTCCTTCAAGAAATTAAGGTATCAGCCGATCTTTTATCTTTTTTTTGCCCATTGGTTTCTTCCTCACTCCTCAATCCTAGCGACATCCCATATAAGTGGGAAAGGAGGCGTAGCCATTCTCCTCTCACCTTACTGGAAAACTAAAATCCTTCAAAGTGGTTTTGATTCTAGGCATAGAGTTTCTTGGGCCACCTTCTCCTCCTTGCATGGCCCTTTTGGAATTTGTTCGATATATGCCCTNAAAAGGTTTTACCTTTCTGATGGGGTGGACACCTCTACGAGTACTCCCCTTCACAGATTTACTTGGAACAATCTCCGTCTTGGGTAGGCTCGCATCTACAGTAGGTTAGATAGGTTCTATTTCTCCACCCTTTCCTTCTGGCAAGCCTTCTCCTCTACTACGGTTCATCACAATGCCACCTTATCAGACCATCTTCCTATCTCCATATCTATCAAGATTCATGGTAGCCCTCACCGAAAAAAATTTCATCTTTTCTAACTACACACCAATTGTTTTTCTTCCCCTACTACCCAACTTCTTCTATCCAACCTTTGGAATGCTGAACCTAGGCCCCTAAATCAAGTGGGCTAGATTAACTGCTGGCATCGTGCTTCATGTCAAGTTCGAAACTTTGCTCGTTCGTATGGTAAGGTAGTGGCTACTTGGGCCAAACAAGAATACAATAAAATTCACCTTACTATTGAACATCTCACTAATAAACTAGCTCAAGATCCCTTCAACACTCTAGTTCATGAGGAGCTAGCTAGAGCACGATTAGCCTTTCAACATTGGGATGTGTACCGAGCACAAAGTGCCTTAACTAAAAGTTGGCTCACTTGGTTAAATATTCAAGATGAACACTGTAAGGAATTTTTCAAGTACCTCAACTCTACTTCCCTTTCGCATTTTGTAGAAAAAATTTCTAGTGATGGTACCACCATTACTGATCACAATAGTATCCTCTCTTTTCTTAAGAACCACTATGAAGCCCTTTTCACAGCTACCCCAATGGACATCTCTTCATTCAAGTCTGCCACCCCCAATTATCCTCGCCTTATCAACTCCACTATGCTGCAAAGTCTTGATGCAGATATCACTCTAGCGGAGCTTCAGGTGGCTTGTTCCAAGTTAAGTTGGGGAAAGGCTCCTGGTTATGATGGTTTCCCCGTGGAATTTTTTCAAAATCATTAGGATTTGGTGGGTAATTATCTTCTATAGGTCATTAATGAGGTTATCTTCACTGGTTCCCTTGGGCCCAATCTAAATCAAGGGGTAATTCGTCTCCTCCCCATGTCTGGGGATCCTATCGATATCTCCAATTGGTGTCCCATAACGCTTCTTAATGTAGTATATAAAATTTGGGCTAAGTGCCTAGCCCTACGGTTAAAAAAAATTCTTGGCCAGATCATCTCACCCCAACAAACAGGATTTGTTCCTGGTAGATATATTTTAGACAATGTGGTTGCGCCGTGGGAAGGTCTCAAGTGGGCCGAGGATGATGGTCAAGATATTCTCTTGGTAAAACTTGATTACGCCAAAGCATATGACAACATTAAGTGGGATTTTATCTTACAGACCATGACCAAACTTGGTTTTGGACCTAAGTTCCTGCATATGGTGCAATGCTTATTCTCAGATGCTACCGCAAGAGTAGCCACTACCTTTAGCATTACCTCTTCCTTTCCAATACATAGATTAGTGCAACAAGGTTGTCCTCTTGCCCCCTATCTCTTTATCATTGTCGCAGACTTTCTTTGTCATTAGATTAACCTAGACATTCAAACTAAAGTACTCACTGGGGTTTGCCTTTCTTCCTCTCAACAACAACTTCTCAATATGCACTTTGCCGATGACTCTTTTTTTCTAGTTCATAACATAGCCACCAATTTGCACCGCCTCTTATCAAGGGTGGAGCAATATTGCACACTCTCAAGTTCCAATATCAATTGGAATAAATCCTTTGTTTATAGCTTTATGGGAAATTACAACCATGTGATCAACTATAACTGGAAGTGACTTCAGGATCAAGACATTGTTAAGATTCTGGGAATCCCTTTCCATTTTAGAGGTTCAACCTCCATTCTCTGGGAGCAGGTTATTTATCGAATCCAAAAGAAAATTGAAAAATGGAAGACTAAACCCCTCACACTTGTGGGTAAATACCTTGTATGTAAGACCATATGTGCATCAACCCATGTGTACTACTCTTCGTGTTGGGCCCCCTCCTAAGCTGCCTACCAAAAGCTTGAACGGTTATTTCGTGACTTTATGTGGTCCTCCAAAGATTCTCAAAAAGGATTTCATCGAGTTGCTTGGAATATTGTTACTCTCCCCAAGAATAAGGGTGGTTTAGGTCTTTTGCATTCCTATAAGCAGGGAATTACCCTGGTTGCTAAGTGGTTGGTACAACATTTAGACACCTCAGATATTATTGGGACCCTCCTCCAATTAAGGCTTCATCAAGCATTTCCTAAAAAAAGCCCTTCTGGAAAGGCATCCATTTTGTCAATTGGATCTTTTTCCCCCTCACTATCATTCTTCCTAGATCTCATGTTTTCAAAAGCATCTGGAGGGCCTGGCAAATTCTACATAGTTACATAGAATGGACTAACGTCAAGATCAATCCTACTATTCTCTCTCATTTGTGTCCGTGGTGGTTACCTCTTTTGCCCGCTCCCCTTGTCATCACAAAGGCTAAGGTAGCTACCTCATGGTATCGGAAGGGTGTCATCTCCTTGAATTGTCTTAGGCTGGCTAGTTGTTGGTTTTCGGGGGTTGAGTTCAACAA